>JADBJO010010995.1:46686-68053 GCA_016801955.1 Conus betulinus
CCCAACTACTTACAAGCAGATTATGTAGACAAGCATACAATATGTTACTGCGTCAGTATGAGTAGGAAAGCAGAACTGGATGCTACTATAAGCAGGTTTTGACAGTAAACGGATTATTTGACAATCAAGAAATATGCGAATGGAATGAAGGGCCCGTCGAAAATTTAAAACAAGCAATGAAAACCAATGAAACAAGCATACTCTTGAAAGCATTTGAAGATGCAGAAGAAACAGACACAAGGAGTTCAGCAGAAAAATATCGATCTAATCAATACAGAATTCACAAATCTGTTGAAAAAGGCGTCAAAACTTTCCTGACGTCAAGAAAAGAACCCCGAATGAAAACAAAAGGGGGTTCAATCAAGAATGCTGTATACTTCAACACAAAATCAAGTCCTCATGAAACACGGTTAACAGATATCAACAAAAGCATCACATAAAAGGATAAAAATGTCGAAATAGTCTATAGCCTATAGCGAGATAGCCTATATAACAAATGAATCAAAAAGAAAAATAAAAGGTACAAACAACAGCAAGTCACCCGCCTTAGTCAAGCGTTTGCAAAAGATCCAGATAGTGTCTGGAAAGCCTGAAATCATTACAACTAGAAGAACCTGAACCCACAAGTGTTCAAACAATCAAAGCAACAAAAGTAACAAACCATCTAGAAAAGCTGTTCGACAAAGATGTACACGCAGACCAAAGCGCTAACAATACAGTTCAGGAAGAATCAGAAAAGGAATTGATTATCTGGTTCTAGTCGTTTAAAGTATCGTACAACCTGAAAAAAAAATTCTGACTGTAGTTACTAATAAATGGCACACGGATATCCTTGCTATATTTAGAAGTAGGACACTACAAATGATGATTTAATCCCGAAGGCATTTGTGTGTAATGTGTACAGATGGTATGAGAGAAAATGAAGATCACACTATTTTTTTTGTACAGTTTGTACAGTATAAAGAGTGGTCTCAACTTTTCAATATTAGTGCGACAGAAAAACATAACCAATGTAGTTTGTTGTCATCTGACAATTATAGGATAATAACTTTACTGGCTAAGTATGTTGCAGAGGCGTCCAATGTCAGGAAAAAGAAATGCTCGGTAAGAACTTCTGTTTGGTTTTTGTTTTGTTTTTTGTTTTGTTTTCATGTATTTCCGCAAGCTTAATGACCTTATCAAGAAATGGGTTTGTTCTCTTTGCTGGTATAGCTAATGATAAAGCGGACGGCGATGATGGATGTGACAGTGCAGGAAAACAGTGAATATGTGTGCCTGGGAGAGGCACTTGTGTTTTTCACACACACACACACACACACACACACACACACACACACACACACACACACGCGCGCGCGCGCGCGCGCGCGCGCACACACGCACGCACGCACGCACGCACGCACGCACACACACACACACACACACACACACACACACACACACACACATCCATTTTGAGTGAAGAAAAAGCACGTCATTATTATCTTCATATTCTACATCGCTTCGAGCCTCATCATTACCATTACGTAATCCGTAACAATTCATGTTTCTTTGCACTATATGATTTTTGTGGTGTTGCAAATATTAATGTACACCCCCTTGACATAAAGGCTATGTAGGCCATTGTCAATAAAAACGTATCCAAAGTATCTGAAGCGTCTCTCTCTCTCTCTCTCTCTCTCTCTCTCTCTCTCTCTCTCTCTCTCTCTCTCTCTCTCTCTCTCGTGTGTGCATCGTGCATGCGTGGGATGCGCGAGGGATGCGCGAGCGTGTGTGTGTGTGTGTGTGTGTGTGTGTGTGTGTGTGTGTGTGTGTGTGTGTGTGTGTGTGTGTGTGTGTGTGTGTGTGTGTCCTGTGAATATTTTAGATACTGATTTGTTAACAAAAAACAATTGGAAGCACCCAGCAGCTTACGTTATTAGGATGGGCGCCATAGAAATTACCATCACTGAAACCAAAGTGGAAGCACAAGGTTAAAATCCTGATTCACCAGCCGTCGTCATGGTCACAGGATTTTTCTGCTCCGACCAGCTCCAACCGAGAGTTGGGTTTGCTACGGCTCAGTTAGGAAGACTGGGATCACACAGTCGAGAGTTCATCCACTTAATGGATGGGTATCTGACAGTGTCGCTCAACTTTCCAGACAAACACTGCACGTGTCTGTATCTGTCGGGCCAGGTTGACGCCAGGATGTATTATGAAACGAAGCGTAGAGTACAACCCTGTCATGCAGTCTCAGACCGGAATGTAAATTCGTAGCATCATCTTCATCATCCTCATTTTCATCGATCAACATAAAAAAAGTCTCAAATTCCCTTCATCCTGCTCTCTCCACGTGATCTCAGTTTTGATGTCCTCTCAGCGTCTGTGGTTATGGTTTGGTTCTGTCGGATCACCGGTATCGGCGAGTCCATGGGGGCTGTTGTTGGACGAACGTGGTGGTGCCCTCGGGAGGGAGGTCTCACTCATGCCCGTGTGTCGTATATAATACTGTCGCCGTGGAATTGTATCGCAGCGATAGCATTTCACGTGAAATATTGTTGCAGCGCGATAACATGTTCTGAAGAAAAAAAAATTGTCGCGCGACAAGTTTTCACGAAAAATGTCCTATAGAACATTGTAGCTGTCAATAAAATGCTGTCGCTCGAAATTTTGCGACAGTATTTTTTGCGACAGGACACTGTGGAATATTGTAGTCAGTGAATGCTGTCGTTTGCGACACATTTTCACGTGAAATCTTACTGCTAGAGTTAACGTTTCCTGTGAAATATGGTCACAGCGTTAATATTTCACATCGACGATTTTTTTTCTGCAAATGAAAAACGTCGCCGGTTGAGCGTCAAAATATCAGAAAATAATGCAACCTGCCATGGAATAAAAAATTCTCGCAAGTAATGTTTTATCAAAAATGTTTTTGACGAAAGTCAATTTTCCATTCGGGTGTGTGTGTGTGTGTGTGTGTGTGTGTGTGTGTGTGTGTGTGTGTGTGTGTGTGTGTGTGTGTGTGTGTGTGTGTGTGTGTGTGTGTGTGTGTGTGTGTGCGTGCGTGCGTGCGTGCGTGTGCTGTGAAATGTGATGTTCTTATCAATATTGTAGGCCTAGGACATTCAGCACAACAAAAGTAGGGGAAGATTTGGGTAAGTTAGAACCCCTAAGAAATGCAGCCCTACCTCCTTAACTAATTTTACTTCACTCAAGGGTAATCATTTGTAAAGCTTACCATAAGAGCTTCATATATAGTACAACCATCAAAATGTCTATCTTTATTTCAAAATGTACTACGTAAAAAATCATAAAATTCGTAAAGAAAAGGAAGGCCACTTTAGATATCATTTCGGGTTAAAGGGACCAGGGAGTGGTGGTAAATATTGGGCCACAGGCCTATATCAACCGACACGCATTATTCATAAACCCAAACGAATATTGTTTGTCTGTTGGCCATATAAGATGTGTGAGCTTGTTCGATAATCCATTTAAAGGCACATAAGGTGTCAACACATTCATAAACTAAACTTAAAGAGTAACTGGTTATCTTTAATTGTCAGAATAGAAACACAAACATATCAGAGTCTAAAAGCAAATACAAGCCAAATCGCAGAACAGACAGTTTCATTTGTCTTGCTTTAACTGCAGTGCTTCCAGGGCACTTAAAATTATGAATTTACAAACGAGTCAAAGTAACCCATTTTAGTCACAAGCAACCCAAAAGTTATCAGAGGCCAAAATGCAGAGCTTCAGGTATCATTTGGCTTTGTTTTACTGCAGTCCTTTTAAGGCATTCAAAGCTCCAAGGAAGCCGTGATTTGAAATTAATTAACACAGTATTTGGTTGAAAGGATCATCCATTTGTCTGGTGAAGCTTTTATCTAATTAATGACATAAACAACGCAGAAAAAATGCAGAACGTAACGTTAAAAATGGGGTTTTCTTTCATTACGCTCGTTTTAAGGCACCTAAGGCCTAAATATAATCATGTTCAAAATGTGAAACATAACACATTTATATAAATTATCTTTTGTTTTGGATGGCTTCTTTTAAAAAGACAAACGAATTAATGTTCGAAAACAAACAGAAACATTCAAAGCACCGTCAATATTTGGATGTTTTTTAAGCAAGTGGATGCACACACACACACACACACACACACACACACACACACACTGCCGACAATGCTGGATCTTGAACCTCTGAAGTCTCGCGGTAGAAGACAGAACCGAAATGTTCAAAAGATGAAGTTCCTTTTGACCAAGATCAAAGACATGTGTTCGTTTTTATGATGCCGCGAAGTTAAGAAGTAAAAAGGCCACATAGTCCAATAATGTCGAAGCGGTTAAATAGCTAATAACGCAAATTTCTCGAATATCATTGTCATAATTATTTCTCTTTGTTCGACGTACACTAGGTCTATTAATAATGAGCAGTCCAAAAGCTGCAACTTGTGATAAGTATGTCATGGAACTTCTACACATCTTTTTTTTTTTCTTTTTTGTTTCTTCTTTAAAATAAGATCCAAATCAGAAATTCGGAGACATTTGAGGCAAAAAGAAAGGAGTTTTAAGAGCTGGGTGTAGCATGTAATGAATTAGGATGTCATAATATAAGAGTGTGGCTATTATACGATTTCGTGTCTCTCGTTGTCTCCCCATGACTATCCATATGTCTTCCCGTGACTATCCATATTGACAGTCACATAGCCCTGTCACCCTATTATGTAATATCATGGGGATAATTATATGATTTGTTCCCTCGGCTTTGACCTCCTCTCTGCCCCATCCCATCTCTGACCTATCATACCTCCTTCAACAGTTTGTGTCCCTCCTGTACCGTAGGGGAATGCATGAGTGAGGAAATGTATGTGTGTGCGTTTGTGTGCATGCGTGCCCACGCATTGTGTGTGTACATGCGTGTGTGCGTAGTCTCTCTCTCTCTCTGTCTCTCTCTCTCTCTCTCTCTCTCTCTCTCTCTCTCTCTCTCTCTCTCTCACACACACACACACACACACACACACACACACACACACACACACACACACACACATGTGGAACACGTAAACGCGCATGCGCAGGCATACACAAACAAACTCAAAACACGCACATACACTTCTACAAAGAGATAATTGTATAACTTGAAGGGTTTGTTTGGAGAAGTCTTAAGGGTTGTATTCAATTGTCTCACGAGAAGATGTTCAGAGTGGGTGGGGTATGTAAAGTGACAGCTGACACGGGGTATCCTAGGAGAGAGAGAGAGAGAGAGAGAGAGAGAGAGAGAGAGAGAGAGAGAGAGAGAGAGAGAGAGAGAGAGAGAGAAGAGAGATGAGAGAGGGAGAGAGAGAGAGAGAGAGAGAGAGAGAGGGAGAGAGAGAGAGAGAGAGAGAAAGAGAGAACAAGAGAGAGAGAGAGAGGGAGAGAGGGAAGGAGGAGAGAGAGAGAGAGAGAGTGGCAGAGAGAGAGAGAGATTGCGTGATTATGGACAAATGAATCACAGATATATTTCAGCATGAACGCAGTTGTTTCAGGTACACACACACACACACACACACACACACACACACACACACACACACACACACACACACACACACACACACACACACACACACACACACACATTCACCGTCGCGCGCTCTCCACGTACACGCAAGCATGCTTGCACGTCCAGAGAGAGAGAGAGAGAGAGAGAGAGAGAGAGAGAGGGGGGGGGGGGAGCGGGGGGGGACGGGAAAAGCTGAGACCAACTGACAGACAGTTTGATGGACAGAGTGGAACTAAAGAATGTCAAACAGATAGAGGGAGGGCGATACATAGAGAGAACGAACGAGAAAAACAAATAGAGACAGAAAGATAGACCGACAGTCAAGCAGACACAGACACAAATAGAATCATAGACAGAAAGATAATGGGGCAACTGATACGTAAAACCATGAGAGAGGGAGGTGGGGGTAGAGTTGGGGCAGAGACCGTGTATGCCTTCGACGTCGTTTTTTGTTTTTTTTTTTTTGTTTTGTTTTGTTTTTTTAACGGGAAATGCTGTCTCAGAGCGACAACTTTTCTACGGCAGCAATTTTTTTTACATGAAATGCTGTCGCTGCGACATGATTTTATTTTTAGGCGACGACACGATTTTATGGACATTTCTCGTGAAATCCTGTCGCGCTACCAATTTTTATGAAATTAAGTCGCTCAGCGAACATTTTTCACGAACCAGCTGCAGTATTTCCGGGAAATACTGTCTGTCGCTGCGACACGATTTTATGAGCAACAGTAATATATACGACACCGCTCTGCGACTAAGGAATTATTGTCGTCAGTAGGGGGCTTAGTAGGTGGTGTCCTGCATATGTTTGAATCACAACAGGTGCCACTGAACACCGCCGACGTGACTCGGCAGCAGAACAGTGTCTCCTCCGGTGGGTTGCCTCTTGACAACTTGACACACTGACTGCTCCCTATAGACTGGCCGTTCCGGGGTCGCGGTGGGAAGGACCGGGCTGTGGCTGTGGACGGGGTGTCAATATGAGTGGTATGGGTGCAAAGCCACTGAGGTGGCACAAAAGATGGGACAAAAAAAAATGGAAATAAAAACGTGAATCATTTAGGACGTATTCCAAAGCTGCATCATTCCTTTCTATTTTTTTTTCTCTGTTGTTGTTGGTTGGTTGGTTGGTTGGTTCTTCAACAGACTGAAACAGTTAGGATTAAACCTCACCTTCTGATCATAGGCCTCGCTCCATGACACAGTCAGTGAGGGCACACGTGAGACATATGCGTTTTCGACCAGAAATAGATGTGATTTGTATAGCATGTACTGCTACGTGTATTTGTATTTCAGGAGTTCCTTTTCACTGAAAAAGAACACACAATAAGAAATAAGAGAAGCAGGTAGCAGAGAGAAAATGAAGAAGAAAAATTACGATGTGTCTTATCAGAATTCATTTACACATCGATTCCATGCGTGTGCTGTGCATGTGAGTTATATCAATATATTTTAGCCAAGTTTATCAACAGGCGAATGTCACTTCTTTTGCTGACTGCGTAACATCTTCTGAAAACGGAGCTCTTGTCCTTTGCGCCTTTTTTCCAGAATGATATTCAAAGTGTAGAGGAATGGGTTGAGTGCTGAATTGAGTGGCAACACAAAAATGGCCATTCCCACGTTTATCTCCCCTGGAATGACAACATCACTGGCAGCAAGGATCCCACAAAGACCAACAGGAAAACCAACACAGGAAATCAGACACTGCAATGGATAGAAGACGCCTAGCAATGGTTGCTTCCTTGGACTTTGCAGTTTCAGTGACTATTTCTTTGGTATTTGTTTGCGGAATAGACATAGCGTTACTCCTCACTGTCCAATAAATAAGACACTGTCCCCACACCAATCATGAGAAAGAGGATAAGGTTGCAGACGATCATGATCCCGAAGGAGTAAATACGACCAGGAAAGTGAGCTCTGGTGACAGGCAACGGAATGCAAATACCAGTCTGGCGCGTAAAATTCCCAGTGTGATGTAATAGGGAGTAGAGGCATCACTGCCAGTGTAAACCCCAGTCCCCACGTTATAACACACGCGATGTGAGCTGATCTGGCTCCAAACCGGATGTGACTGAACGGAAAACGAAGCACAAGGAAGCGATCTAAAGTGATTAAAGAGATCAGTAATGCTGACGCTTCAGAGGATAACAAGGATAGAAAGCCAGCAATGCTGCAAGCTGTACTCTGTTTCCAGTCAGTGTCATTCCAAAGATATTCTCCAGTATAAATCCTGTCTGCCACTCCAATGAAGACTAAATACACTCCCATCAAGTAGTCCGAAGCACACAAATGAAGAACAAACACTGTAAAACCAGTCTTTTTGCTTTCTGATGAGTAAAAGATACGATAGACAAAACCACTGAAAATTTCCCAGAACAGCTAGCACAGCAAAAAGCCAAGAGCACAACGGTAAGCCATGGATTTCAACAAATCATTACATGATGATATTTCATCAGATGGAGCTGAACATTGGCCTCGGAAATTGTCTGGTAGCACAACAGAACAACACAATTTGAAATTGTCTGCAGAAACATACGCAAGGTTCGTCATGTGTTTCATGAAATCTGGCGTGAAGTCAGTTATAGTACAACCCAGTAAAGTAAAAACACTAATACAATGAAGCAAGCCTTGTCCTTGCAATGTCTCTATATTACTCCACGACAAATCGACATTTTCTATGTTCGGCATCAACGTTGACAAGGTGCCCATGTTCAGAGAATTCGCTTGGACATGGGAAATGTTGAAGATCAACAGTGATAGAAATGCTTGGCCATAAATCCTGCCAGACATCGGATTGCCCGCCAGATTCAGTCTCCGAAGTTGAGGCATTCCTAGAAAGTGGCTGAAATTGACAGAATGAAGCAGATTGTCTCTCAGATCCAAACTGTGAAGATTGGGTAACTGGACGTCTGTCAAGTTCGTCCATCCACACGCCAGGACGACGCCTAGGTGGATCAACATGGTGGCATCAAAGACTTCATTCATACTCATTTCACTACCTGAGATTTCAAGGTAGCGTAGGTACTGGAAACAGCTAACGAAAAAACTGTGATTGCATGAGAAGGCAAAACCGAAACAAACACATGACGTAGGGCAAGTGACGTGGCATATCAGTTCATCATCATGCTTTGGACATTGTGGCATACCATCACATAGATGATTTATGTGCAAACATGTTAATTTGTCACTGCCACGACATCGATAAAACCCAGGGCACGCCTTGTAGTTGTCACATGCAGCTTCATCCTCATGTCCCGGACAGTCGATCATGCCATTACATCTGACATAGACAGGGAGACAATAGCCATCATCGTGACACTGAAAATGAGAGTCTGGGCACTGTGTGTTGTTACTTTGTAGAGAGGTTACGGTGAACCGTCCAGGTCTGTTAAAGTTGATCACAGCTGGAGGGTTTATTTCAGAAAAGACATGTGTCCTAGATTATGGCAATGTTTCTCGTCAGAGCCCATCATGCAGTCATGGAATCCATCACATTTTTTTTTTTCTTCGTATCTATGCACTGAACAGAAGGCAAGGTCTGGTGTTTAAAATAAAGTGAAGAGATGTAAAGCATAGAAAAGACAACATAACAGGAGACAAAATGAATAAGTCCTGTGTGTAAATTAAAAGCCTCTATTAATGACGGTAAATGTTGATTGCAAAATCCTGATTTCATACTCAAATAAATTTGAAACCTTTTAGGTTTCAGACGAAAGTTCTATTGATGTAAAGATTGCAGTTAGGTTAAAGAATAATGTTTTTTTCGCTGTCAGTCATTTTAGTTCAAAGTCCTGCGAGGTTCATTCCCCAACAGATAAGATAAGCAATCGTTTTAGTTCTTAGCCCGTTTCGGTTAGCAGGAGTAGACAGCAAACGCAGTTGAATTGTAATCAGCAGCTGTAGCTGTTCTCTCTCCATGCAGCTGCAGTTCGCATAGATCAGTGTCAGAAATCTCTCTACCTCTGTTCGTACAACTGGAGTTGCCATAGGCCAATGACAGAAATCTCTCTACCTCTGTCCGTACAACTGGAGTTGCCATAGGCCAATGACAGAAATCTCTCTACCTCTGTCCGTACAGTTGGAGTTGCCATAGGTAAGTGACAGAAATCTCTCTACCTCTGTCCGTACAACTTGAGTTGCCATAGGCCAATGGCAGAAATATCTCTACCTCTGTCAGTACAGCTGGAGTTGCCATAGGCTAATGACAGAAATCTCTCTACCTCTGTCCATACAGCTTGAATTGCCATAGGCCAATGAGAGAAATCCCTTTACCTCTGTCAGTACAGCTGGGGTTGCCATAGGCCAATGGCAAAAATCTCTTTACCTCTGTCTGTGCAGCTTGAGTTGCCATAGGCCAATGACAGAAATCTCCCTACCTCTGTACGTGCAGCTGAGTTAACATAGAGATCAATGACAGAAATCAGTCTACCTCTGTGTAGCTGCAGCTGTCATAGATAAATAAAATAAATCATACAATGTCTGTCTGTACAGCTAGGGTTAAAATAGTCCAATGTCTGTACAGCTGGAATACTCATAGATCAATGACAGAAAACAGTTATCCCTTTACATTATAGCAGATGAAGAACTATCAAAAGGGTCTTTGAATACTCTCTACAACTTCATTCCAGTTGATGCAGCTGAATTTTCACCAGAACATGGTATTCGTGGCACTTACCTATGTTCTAGACAAAAACATCGTCTGTGCATGACCGCTGGAATCTAAATATCTATTCCATGGCTATTGTGGGACATAGGGCTGGTGGCATTTGTTTCAAAACACACCCAAAGAGCCTGGAATTTGTGTACGCAACCTATACTGAAATAGGCATTGTTGGATTATACCATGATAACCTTCATTGCCATCAAAAGTCCTGTTGATTTAATAATTAAACAGCACACACACACACACACACACACACACACACACACACACACACACACACACTCTCTCTCTCTCTCTCTCTCTCTCTCTCTCTCTCTCTCTCTCTCTCTTTGTGTATTTATATGTATATAGATATGCATAGGTATATATATGTTTAAATCAAGTATTAAAATGAGTACTAACAATCATCTACAATATTGTTTCGAGCGTGGCTCTCTTCAGGATGATGTTTGGGTCGCCTACCGCCGATGTTATATAGCGTGTAGAGCCCAGTTGTCACTGTTTTCACGTGCAAGTTGGTTTCAGGTTTTTTTTTTTTTTTTTTTTTGTTTTTTTGTTGTTGTTTTGTTTTGTTGTTGTTTTTTGTTTGTTTGTTTGTTTTTTGTTTGTTTGTTTTTTTCTTTTTTTTTTTTTTTTTTTTTTGTTTTTTTTTGGGGGGGGGGGGGGGGGGGGGGGGTTCAGGTTGTTGTTCGGGGTGTGTTCACCAACAACGATTTCCATTTGTGCCTGCAGTTGTTTACTATTTCTGTTTTAGTATTTAAAGTTGCTAGGTGTGGTTTACATAGTATTAGCCATTTTTCAGTTAAACATAGGTTGCATCTTTTTGAAATAGTACTGTATGGTGATGCCCTTTTTTATGATTTTCCAGGATATGTTGTAGTTTTTTTTTTTATCTTTAAGTTTCCAGATGTGATTGCTCAGTTCTGTTTGGTTTTTGTATTTTTCTTTATTGAATGACTGTTTGTGGTTTGCATATCTGGTTTTGAAGCGATTTTCAGTAATCCCTACATATGTTTTTTTCGTTTTCTGATGTCACAGCGCCTTGGTATACAATATTGTTGCAAAGGCATTTATTGCTTAAGGGGCACTGCTCTTTTTCGGTGCAATTGCAAGATTTCCTTTCTTCACCCTTTCTTTGCTGTGTTGGTTTTCATTTTGTTGGATGAATCAATTAAATTTTTGAGGTTGGGCATACATGAATAATAGTTTGACGGTGTTTTTTGTTGAATATTTTAGACAGTTTGTATTCTTTTGGGAACGATGTTGTTAAGATTTTTTTTTAATTCTTGTATATATTTTAAAAAATTCTTTATATATATATATATATATATATATATATATATATATATATATATATGTATAGATATAGATATATTCAATTATAAAACAGAATATTCAATATAAAACAAAACTTGCTTTTATGTTTTAGAGTGAAGAAATAGGGGGAGATAAGCATTCATATCTTCCAGTTAATCTGCCTACCAGTATGTGCTTTAGAGGGTGAGTAGGGAATAATAAATGCTTCTCAAATGAATCTTCAGCAAGCTTATAGTCTCCAAGGAGGAGACACTCTCCAATAGGGAGGAAACTCATTAACATATAACTCCTGGTCAGATACCGGTATTTCGAAACCTGATTGTTTCTCCTCAGTGACCGTGGAAAGTGGTAGCTTAACTCCTCTGCCTTTTCGGTTTTAAGAAGAATGCTATCCCCAGAATAGGCTGGTGTGCAATACCATAGTATGTTTGTTGAGTTTAAAAAAAAAAACCAACAAAGGTGCCATCTAAGAAGCAAAAGAAAATCATGAAAAAGCAAAACAAGCTCGATTTTCTAGTGAAAAGTAGAAAATATTAACAGATAACCTCTTAAGACACAAGTGCTGAGGGCCAGTTCTTGGATTGAATCTGCAAGGGACTAAATTATAATTGACTAAATAAATTCCAAGGATAGGTAACCGAGCATCATTCCAGCAACTTACAGAGCAGCTTGGTGTTGCAAAAACTGCAAGAAATATTCAATTATAAAACAAAACTTGCTTTTATGTCTTAGAGTGAAGAAATAGGGGAAGATAAGCATTCATATCTGCAGTGACAGTTAATCTGCCTAACTAACAGTATGTGCTTTAGAGGGTGAGTAGGGAATAATAAAATGCTTCTCAAATGAATCTTCAGCAAGCTTATAGTCTCCAAGGAGGAGACACTCTCCAATAGGGAGGACACTCACTAACATATAACTCCTGGTCAGATACCGGTATTTCGAAACCTGATTGTTTCTCCTCAGTGACCATGGAAAGTGGTAACTTAACTCCTCTGCCTTTTTGGTTTTAAGAAGAATGCTATCCCAGAATAAGGCTGGTGTGCAATACCATAGTATGTTTGTTGAGTTTAAAAAAAAAAAAAAACAACAACAAAGGTGCCATCTAAGAAGCAAAAGAAAATCATGAAAAAGCAAAACAAGCTCGATTTTCTAGTGAAAAGTAGAAAATATTAACAGATAACCTCTTAAGACACAAGTGCTGAGGGCCAGTTCTTGGATTGAATCTGCAAGGGACTAAATTATAATTGACTAATAAATTCCAAGGATAGGTAACCGAGCATCATTCCAGCAACTTACAGAGCAGCTTGGTGTTGCAAAAACTGCAAGAAATATTCAATTATAAAACAAAACTTGCTTTTTTTATGTCTTAGAGTGAAGAAATAGGGGGAAGATAAGCATTCATATCTGCAGTGACAGTTAATCTGCCTAACTAACAGTATGTGCTTTAGAGGGTGAGTAGGGAATAATAAATGCTTCTCAAATGAATCTTCAGCAAGCTTATAGTCTCCAAGGAGGAGACACTCTCCAATAGGGAGGACACTCACTTACATATAACTCCTGGTCAGATACCGGTATTTCGAAACCTGATTGTTCTCCTCAGTGACCATGGAAAGTGGTAACTTAACTCCTGCCTTTTTGGTTTTAAGAAGAATGCTATCCCAGAATAAGGCTGGTGTGCAATACCATAGTATGTTTTGTTGAGTTTAAAAAAAAAAAACAACAACAAAGGTGCCATCTAAGAAGCAAAAGAAAATCATGAAAGAGCAACACAAGCTACATTTTTCTTGTGAAAAATAGAAAATATTAAAAGATAACTTCTTAAGACACAAGTGCTGAGAGCCAGTTCTTGGATTGATCTGCAAGGGACTAAATTATAATTGACTAATATAAAATTCCAAGGATAAGTAACCGAGCACCACTCCAGCAACTTACAGAGCAGCTTGGTGTTGCAAAAACTGCAAGAAATATTCAATTATAAAACAAAACTTGCTTGACAGTCAAATATTGTCCAGCCCTTTTATCATAAACATTGCTACTACAATTATCGCTCAATCTAAATTGCCAAGCTGCTTTGATGCGTGTTTATTTTTACCACTAATTCAAAAAGTTATTGTCATTTTATTTATTTTTTTTTTTTATTTTTTATTTTTTTATTTTTTTTTTTTTTTAATCTTTGGGGTTAAGTTTTGTTAGTTGGAGATGACGTTGTAAATTTTTTTCGTCTAATATCATCAATGGTGAACAGACGTAAAATAACCACTGAACTGAACTGAACTGAACTAACAAAACTTGCTCTTATGTCTTAGAATGAAGAAATAGGGGAAGATAAGCATTCATATCTGCAGTGGCAGTTAATCTGCCTAACTAACAGTATGTGCTGTAGAGGGTGAGTAGGGGAATAATAAATGCTTCTCAAATATATATATATATATATATATATATATATATATATATATATATATATATATATATATATATATATATATATATATATATATATATATATATAGTTCTGCAGCAAATGCCCACACAGCCAGCATGTTGGGGAAACTAAAAACTCATTAAAAACTCATTTTTACCAGCACAAATCAAACATCAAAAAGAACACTGGAACTTTAGTAACCAGACATTTCCACCAGACTAATCACTCCCTTCAGGATCTAAGATGTAAGATGTGCAATTATAGAAACTTTTTTTTTTTTTTTTTTTTTCAGAGGACAATGATTACAGACTCCGAGGGAATCTTTCTGGTTCAAACAAATTACGTACTGTTTATCCAGAGGGCCTCAACATGGTCACCTAGACTCCTCCTCTTACTGTCCCTTCTCCCCTACTCCCATTCCAACGATACCCCCATCCTTCGCCCTACCCCCCCTACCCCCTATCTTCAGAATCTACCCTTTTTCTGCCACACCCTCATACAAGCCTTTTTTTCAGACCTTCTTCTCCCAGGCTCTTGACCTTCTTCCTCCTTACCAGCTCCTCTGGTGACTACTTTTGCTGGTCTCCTCCTACTTTCTAAATCCCCTTCCCCTCCCCCACCCCCCCCCCCCCCCCCCCCCGTTTTTCCATCACGTTTACTATCTCCTCCCCCCCCCCCCCCCCCCCCCCCCTTTTTTTTTTTTTTTTTTTTTTTTTTTCACATGCGGGTGCGGGTGCGTGCACTCGCGCTCTCACACGTACATGCACGTGTGCGCGCGCTAGTGTGCGCACTTACTAAAATTTTCCTGCCTCCCCCTTCCTTATTTATAATAGTTTCGTTCCTGCCCCCAGTCCTTCCCCTACCTACAAGCTTATACCCTCTCCCCTTCCCCCTCTTCCCACTCTGCTCCACCTGTTCGGGAGTAGATATGTGTGTGGTCAGCCTGATTTAAAATGGTGCTCTAGGTGTGATTTACTATGCAAATATGTTACCTTACTTACTTATGCACATACGTTCATATTTGCAGGAGCTATACGTAGGTGAGGTGGGTTTGTTTGAAACGTTCATAGACAATTGAATCTGCGACGTGTTATTGAAAACGGTATTTCTCTCTCTCTATCTCTCTCTCTCTGTGCAGTATTGAATGCATGTGTGCATGTGTGTGCGGGCATGCGCACACGCTTGTGTGTGTGTGTATGTATGTGTGTGTGTGTGTGTGTGTTGGGAGGTGTATTTTGGGGGGTGTGAGTTTGTTTCTGTGTGGGGGTGTTGTGTCAGTCGGGGGGGGGGGGGGGGGGGGGGGGGGGGGGATCGGTTATGGAGTCTATACGAGTGCAATGTTCAACAATGATCACTTTTTTTAACTGTCAAATTTCGATTTGTTCTCTTTCGGGGGCCTGTGCCAGCCTTCTGCAATTCACTGAATAGTAATCAAAGAAAGATGGAGTTAAAGTACCGTATAAAGAAGTCCCTGAGGAAGGCCCAGAGCCGAAAAACGTTGGCGAAAAGGAAAACTTTCTTGTTTTCTTCTTCATTGTGTGGTTGTTTTTTTTTTTTTTTTTTTTTTTTTTTTTTTTTTTTTTATAAATATGATTAAAATGGAGATTAAAACCAACAAAATTGTTTCGAGCAATGGCTCTCGCCAGGGTATGCACTTTGGGCACGCTACCTGTGTTATATAGTGTGTATGTGTGCAAGCGTGAGTTCTGCATGTGTTTCACGTGGCCTGTAGTATTTTTACAACTTTGAATTTTTGGGGTGCGTTCAGGGAGGGTGTGTTAAGGAATGGAGTGTTGACAAAGATTTCCATTTGTGCCTGCAATTGTTTATGATCTCTACTTTTGAATTCAGAGTTGCTAGGTGAGGTTTGCATAATATCAGCCACTTTTCTGTAGAGCATAGGTTGCATTTTTTTTTTAGAGATATTATTGTATGGTGTTGCTCTTTTTATAATTTTCCATGATATATTGAAGTATTTTTTTATCTTTAAGTTTCCAAATGTGTTTACTTAGTTCTGTTTGGTTTCATATTTTTTCATTTTTGAAGGACTGTTTATGGTTTGCATATCTGGTTTTAAAATGGTTTGTAGTAATCCCTATGTATGTTTCTTTGTCACTATCTGTTGTTACTGTGGCTTGGTATACAATATATTGTAAAGGCATTTGTTATTCAGTGGGCATTGATCTTTTTTTTTAGTGCAGTTACAAGATGTCCTTTTGTTACCCTTTTTGGCTGTGTGTTGCCTTTAGTTCTGTTAGATGAGTCAATTATGTTTTTGAGGTTGGGCATACATGAATATGATAGCTTGATGGTGTTTTTATTGAATATTTTAGATAGTACATGATCTTTTGGAAATGATGTTATAAGAATTTCAAAGAATTCTTTGCCTATGTTAGTCTTTATTCTTCCATCATATGGGGGATTATACCATATGATCTTCCTTTTCCTGTTTTTTCTTATTACTGTTCATGCTATTATCTGGGTTATATTGTAGTTTGTAGTTGTAGCCACTTTTTTTCAGCGCCTCTTGGTATTCAACTGCTGCACTGTTAAATACTTTCTCGTTGCATGACAGGTTAGATATAGTCTTTTTGTTTATGCCATTGGGTATGGTTTTTAGGATAGAAGGTGGATGGTTACTTTTGATGTCTACGTAGATGGGTATGTCGTTAGGTTTTTTTTTTATATATGGTTTGTATACATGGTCATTAAGGTCTAATGTTATGTCTAGGTAGTTTACTACCTTCTTGTTGGCTTTTACTGTGATTTTTAAGTTATGGTTTTGGAAGATTTTACAAAGTTCTTTTTTCTTATTTTCAATGGTTTTTGGTTTATTGTTTAGCGCGGCGAGGCCGTCGTCTCTGTACAAACCAACCTGCTTACCAAGTGTTTTCTGTATATTAAATAGCATGAATAGTCCAACTAGTTCACATGTTTCGGCACCGTCATATGAACCCATTGTGACATCAAATGTTGAATTTTTGCTATTTTTTAATCCAAGTATTATTACTGTGTGAGTAGGGTTTTCTTAGTGTGGAAGATGATTTCCATCTCAGCCTCTGTTATGTTTGTGTATTTGTTAGCAAATTTTAAAGCTTTGGTAAGCAATTTCTCATCTATAGATGGATAAAAATCCACTATGTCAAAAGTGATAAACACTGTGTTTTTCTGTTTGTTAAGTTCCTTGAACCATTTGATAACTTCATAGCTATTTTTCCAAAGGTTGTATTCGGTGTTTGTTTTTATGTCCTCTATAGCTTTTTCCAGAATTTTTTTTTTGCTTATTTTGCCTAATTCAGACTTAGATGGGTTTATTGATCTACATGTTGGGTTGTTGGGGAAGTTAGGCTTGTGATCTTTAAGTGTTATAAAAGCTTCTTTTATTGCTGTTGTTTCTATCCTATCACTTAGATCCATACGGTGCATGAGTTTCTTTTCTTTTTTACAAATGCTGTCATATGTGGTTTTATCAGTTTTTTTGTAATTTTTCTGAATGTTTTTTTTGTTGAGGAGTTTGAGAGTATTCATTAGGTTCCATTTTACAGAAATTGCTTGTCTTGTCAACCTTTACGAATATTTTTTTGTCATTTTGGATTTGTTTTATTTCATTTTTTAATTTTGTTTGGAAATTGTTGTATGATTTTCTGAATTCAATGTTGGCTATTAGTCTTTTCATATTGTCTTTAAAAGGTTTCATTTCCTCTATTATAGGTGGCGATCTCCATGACTTAAAACCGTATGTTTTTTTATCTTCACTTTTTGCATTAGGGTTCAGAAAGAAGAACGCCTTCCATCTCATGTTGCGCACAAATTTCTCTGTTTGCTCTATTAGTTTTTTTGATGTAAGATTGTGGGTGGGTTAGAAAACGGTATATATTTTGAGTATATATATATATATATATATATATATATATATATATATATATATATATCGCCCTACATTGTCTGTGTCAATATCTCTCCACCTTTTGTCAGTTTCTGTCCTTCATGTGATAGCACTGATGCATCGTTTGGTTAATTGTTCCAAATCCTGCCTTTAAACTACTGTTTATTTTTATAGTAGTTTGGAAAATAGAACAAGTTGTCAGCCCAAGCGTACGCAAAGCAATTTCAGCATGCGTCCGCAACAGTCTCGCTTGCCATTTTCAGCATTGCACTTTATTTCTGTTGATCAATGAAGGCATTAAGATCTTTCACCTGATTTGAAGAACCTACAGCACGAAGCAACGTACAAACTTTGTTTCCCTGATCAAAGTCAAGTAAGGGTCACCCATCGGCTTTCCATAGGGTATGACTCTATGGTTTTCATTACAACCTTCTTGTCGTAACACGTTGTGTCCCCCCTCTGGAGAAAACCAGGGGGCAAAAACGCTCAACTGCCCTCCTGTTCATGCGTTTGGTTCATTTGTTTGTGAGCTATAGTGACTCAAATTTCGGTCCTCATGTTTCAGCCTCATCTTGCTGTCACGTCACTATCGCACTTCTTCCCCTTACATGTGATGGAACACACGGAGGCTTCTTCATCTGTTTCCTGCAGTGTGTGCTTCATTGCCTCCCGAGAGTACCTGGCTTCATCCCTGCTCCTAGAAATAAAGTAAAGCTGTCTGATGTCATATTGGCTTGTTTAAATCTTCAATTCTAGAGAGCTATGATCACCTTGAGAGTCGTTTGAAAAAAAAAAAAAAATCCAGATTGCTTCTTAATCCATGGGGCTGGCAGTTCTGTGCTCGTCAAAGATTTATGTCATTTTATCGATATCCTAATATATCGAGAAATTGTTGATATGATCACTGAGTGATGAGCTTGCGTGAATACTCCAAATGTATACGTAGGTTCGGAGAAAGAACAAAGTTTAGGCCAATTTTGTGTCGTGCTTGAATGCACCCATGTAGAATCTGATTATGTGATGTGAGGTACATGTACGCATTCTCAAGAAGAACAGCATAAAGACTGTTGATAAAACGTACCTAGTTTGGCATGTTGCTGAACCCTTCTTAAGCTGGGATTATTATTTGACAGAAAGAGACAAAATACAGCTGAGATCGCAGTCAAAGAAATGAAATTCCAAAGGACATTAACCTTTGTGTTTTCACATGGAAGTGTACCTTTCTTGCAAGTCAATTCCACACAGAAATCTTCATCATCACCATAGCTGCAATCGTATTGAAAATCACATACCAGACTGTATGGCACGAACTCACCGGATACATCACAATAAAAGTACGGCTGTGACAGTCCCTTAGATATCGTACATGTTGCTTTGTGCCATGTCTGGGTGTTCTCCAGTTCCAGACATTGAGTCAGAAAATCACAGGCCAGTAGTTCATGGGTCAAGTGCTTCATGGGACAGATTTCAAGATTAAGACGTGATGTTGTGTTGGTCGGGACAGGAAGTGTGACGGGTGTGTTGATGCTGTAATGATTTGAAGGGGAAGGGAGCTCACATACAAAGCCATCCGCCCAAACGTCACAACGACTCTCATAGAGTATTTTGGACGAAAGTGCCCAAACAAATACATTCGGTACGTTCTGTGTCTCAGCAGGCTCAAAACTGCAAGAGTGAGTTAAACCCCAGCCATCCCAAACACGCACATAAAATGTTGGCATAAAGAAAGCAACTACCCCACTCTCCCACTTAAAAGTGTCTGTGTACCTGCAACAGTTGTGAGATCAACATAGCATGCACCCTGCAATAGAAATGGAAAGAATGAAGGAAGTAAGGAGGACTGAGTGAACGATATTGGACGATATTGACTGGGGTGATACAGGAATGACTGAATGAAGCGCCAGCTGCCAACTCTTCAGTCGGCATTATTCAGGTAGGCAGCCAATTGTGTAAACGAGTGTGGATTGTAAAGTGCTCAGAGCTTGGTCTCTAACTGAGAATAGGCGCTATATAAGTATTCATTATTATTATAATCATTATTATCAAGATATGCAAAGACAGCAGCAGCAGCAGACACAGCAGCAGCAGCAGGAACAAGAACGACAACAATAACAACAACGACGGCAACAACAACACAGCAAGAAGAAGAACAACAACAGCAAGAACAATAACAACAACAATAACAACAACACTGCAAACAAACGTGGAAGAAATGCAGATTCTCTCTCTCTCTCTCTCTCTCTCTCTCTCTCTCTCTCTCTCTCTCTCTCTCTCTCTCTCTCTCTCTCTCTCTCTTCAGATTTTTGTGTGTGCAGACTCAAGTGAATGGCTCAGCAATCAGACTGCTTCCTTACGCATAATTCGATTTAACCAAGTGCTGAAAAGTGGATGATTATTATTTCTCAAATCTGAAGTCATTGTTTGTTTTTTTTTTTTCCAGTAGCCTGAACAGAGAAAGAAGTTATAAATGACTAAATTTTGTTTTGATTTAAACTATCACCAATTCTGGTGGTGCTTTCAGCATGCTGTTTGTTGTTTGTGGCGTGCTGTTTGTTGTTTGTGGCGTGCTGTTTGTTGTTTGTGGCGTGGCTGTTTGTTGTTTGTGGCATGTTCCCTTGATCCTTCCCAAGGGGTGGTTGGTAAGTCCTGACGCCAAGTAATGACCTTTGTGCTTGATGTGAATGGTTCTTCAAGTGGTCTCTAAGCTCTATTGCATACTCCAGTCCGTCGTCTCAGCTCAGTAACTCGCGCTAGATGTACCACAGGGCCTGTTGCGTCTCTAGTGTGTTATGACCATCATCAAGCCAGATCCCACTACTCCAGACACTGCCCCCCCCCCCCCCCCCCCCCCCCCGTCGGAACCCGTCTTGCCAGAGGACAGTGGTTGTGTGTGCATTGATGTGTGAGCATGTTTCTGAGCCCCAGGCAAGAGTGTCAGCCCTGAATCAGATGACCAGACCAGCCGTCAGTACGCCAACGACCGCCTGTTGTGTCTCTTCGTCCTGCCTTCTTCTCTCTCAGTGTTTGTCACCAGGACGTCAACCAAACACATAGTTATTTTGTTATCCCTTAAAGCTGACAACAATCACGAGGATGTGTGTAGAGTCCACAATATTGCTCCATCAGTAGAGCCTTCGACAAAGTGCTCCCATCCTCCATCCCACTCTCTCATTCCCCCTGACCTGTTTACTTTCCATATCCTCTTAGTGTAAGTTCCCTGATTCAGCAACAGACATCTTTTTTTCTCCTCCTCTCTCTTTGCACCATGTAGTTGAAGCATTTCTGCCCATGAGTTGACCATAATATCCCCCTCCTTTCCCTCACTGCCCATTGTCACTTCTTACGCGAGGAGACTGCACAGTACGAGAAAGGAGGGCCAGCCTCGCATCGACACCTGCAAAACACGCGAGCAAAGAAAGTGGAGGAGTTTGCGCGCGTGTTGGAGGATTCTCTCCCTGGCCCACCGCCCAAGAGTTCATCAGGCCACAAAAACTCTCGTCATGAGACTTTATTCACCCCCATATCTGAATGGGAAGAAATGAAGGCC
>JADBJO010010996.1:0-7500 GCA_016801955.1 Conus betulinus
CGCTCACACCCCAAGCGCTGGCATGAGCCAGTTGTTCAGTCACGTTTCTTGCTTTCTTCTTTCTTTGTTTCTTCTTTGTTTGTTTCTTCTTGTTTTGTTTGCTTTGTTTGGTGTTTCTTTCTTTCTTTCTTTTTTGTTTTTTGTTTTGGCACATTTATTCTAGGCTACATTTTTTGTTGTTGTTTCCCTCTCTCTGTTCCTCCACTTTCCTTTCAGTATGACATTTCCATCTTTAGTAATATTAATTTTTTGTCTTCCCTTCTTTCATTTTTCAGTCCTTGATTCTTTCCTCTTTCTGCCTTTAACATTTTCCCCCCTTTCCTTTAACCCCCCCCCCCCTCCTCCCCAAAACCCCCTTCTTGTTCGTTCCTTCTATCTTTCTGGCGTTTTCTTTTCTCTTTTTTTTCCATATATCTGAATCATTTCTTAACTTTTTTTTTTACGCTCTCTTTCTTTCGACGTTGACCTCCTTACCCTCCCTTCTTTCTTCTCTCCTTTCTTTCATTTCGTTCTTCCAATCATCCTTTGTCTCCGAGACAAAATGGCTAGATCTGATGAGAGAATTTCCCCGCTGGTCTGCAATCTAGAACTACAAAGAGAGAGACGAGAGAGAGAGAGAGAGACGAGAGAGAGATGAGAGAGAGATTGAGACACGAGAGGGAGAGAGAAGAGTAGAGGGAGAGAGAGCGAGAGAGAGAGAGAGAGAGTATCGTGAGGTTTAAGTGGAGCGAGTAGAGTGTGGTCATGAGTGTGCGTGAAGAGTTTGGTGTGTGTTTGTGTGTGTGTTTGATGTTTGCGGTTTGTGTGTGGTGTGTGTTGGTGTGAGTTTTTAAGAGAGGAGGGAGGAGACGAGACTCGGAGATCGGGAAGCGACGAGCCTCGAGGAGCAGAGAGAGGAGAGAGAGACAGAGAGGAGAGAGATAAGGGAAGAAGGAAGAAGCCTCCGAAGCAGAAGAAGAAAAAGAAAGGGGAGAGAAGAGAGAGAGAGCAGAACTAATTTTAACACAACTATAAACATTGTATATATGTAGGTACAGTTTCACGTCAATTTCAAACCTGCCCATCTTGATAAATACAAAGAATATATATATATATATATATATATATATATATATATATATATATATATATATATATATCACAGTGAAGAGTATCCGATCTGTAAGAGTGCTCAATACCACTTGGGGTAGGGCTATGAATTATTAAAACAAGTTTTTTTTTTTTTTCACCTGAGTCTTGCTACCGTCGGTTTCATGCTATTGCTACTCCATCACATGGGAGATCCTGAGAAAGTCCAACACTGATAAAAACACCCACACACGCATGTACATTCAAGTAAGTTACATTCATAATATCATAACCAATGACCGCTGGGCACTGAATAAGGAAAGCGCTTTACCAAACAGAAAATCAAGTCAGCGTGTTTTCCTAACTTTACATGCTTCGGCAATGTATTTTGCTAGAGATTTGATTAACAGTTCATTTTCCAGTGTCAGCACACACGGGCTAGATTGTGGCTTTTTACAGCAGCAGCAACTGAAACAAGCTACATTTTTCGCGGATTTGTCTGTAAGCTTCGCAGTGGAATAAGAAGTGGCACTCGTCTTCATTGTCATTTGACTTACATACTGGACAGTTATTAATTGCTGTTGTGCCAGGCATGAACCATATTTTGTTTGCATGTAGACCCAAGGTTCTGGTTCGAAAACGTGCAAGTACAGTTCTATGCCATCTGTCTGTTACTACTGATAGGTACTTTTCAGCTTGCAGGTTACTGTTTAATGAAAGGAACATTTCATATTTATCATTTCCTTCCATATTAGAATGCCAGTTTTGTTGAAACATACACACCAGTCTATCTTTCAATTCAGAAATGAAACAGTTTATCGTTCCCTACTTCTTGACTTAACCAAACAACACCAAACCCGTTTTCTGTCAAGAATTTCTTTACTTTGGACACCCAGTTAAACTTTTCCATTCTCATGTTGTTGTAATAACATTTTGTATGCCTGCTTACACAGTCTTGTTTGTGGTAATTTCAAAAGTTTTAGCCAATATTTAATACATTTAACATAAGTGTATATATATATATATAAGGGATATCTCCCCGACTCTGCGTAAACCATTTCGTTAGAAGAATGTAATGGGACATTTATGAAACGTTTAATTGCAAATGTGTGTACCTTTTCAATTTGGTTGATGTCAAGAGTACCCCACACTTCCGCTGCATACGTTAATATGGGAGTAATCTGAGTGTCAAAAAGTTTCCAAAATATTGATGGTTCAATGGAATTCAACTTCCTTAATGACTTAAGAATTTCAATCACACCCTTTTTCCCTTTTCTACACACTTCTGTCAGTCCTGCATTAAGACTTAGCTTAGTTGTGAATGTTAATCCAAGATATTTGTAACTATTTGTCACTCTTACTTCTGCACTACCGTACCACCATTTTTCATGTCTGGAAAGATGACCCCCCCCCCCCCCATTCTAAAGACCATAATGTTTGTTTTATCTAGGTTAACAGTTAACTGTAATCGGTCTGCTTCCTCTTTGAGAGTGGTCAACTGGTTCTGTAAACCAACGGTGGTATCAGAAAGTAAAATAACATCATCTGCAAAAAGCATCAGGAAGATTTCGACTGTACCTGGTATCATTTGAATACCGTGCCTGCCGTTTTTGTTAATTTCTATCGCTAATTCGTTTATAAAGAATGAGAACAGCTGAGGGCTTAGTAGGCATCCCTGTTTAACACCACGAGGACAATTGAAATTATCTGAATATTCGCCTTTATCGCGCACGGAAGCCACTACTGAAACATACACTCCTTTAAGAGCCTTGTACATTTTCCCTTTAATGCCAATTTTTCTCAAAATATTCCAGAGGATGTTCCTGTTTACAGAGTCGAAAGCTTTCTTAAAGTCAACAAAAGCGACATATAATTTAGCATTTTGGAGTAGATACTTCTGAACAAGTGCATATAAAGTGAAAATGTGGACTATCGTGCTGTAGCCTTTCCTAAAACCTGCTTGTTCTTCTATAATTATTGCTTCCCTTTCTGCCCATTTAGTTAATCTTTTATTTAAAATGCTTGTATATTTTACTTATAACGTTAGTTAAAGCTACTCCTCTATAATTATCCGGGTTATTTGCTTCACCCTTTTTATGAATTGGTATTATTATAGACTTGCACCATTCTTGGGGAACATTCCACTATCAAAAATAGTGTTAAACAATTTGACTAGAAAGTCCACACCTTTCATATTTGAATGTTTAAACATTTCACCTACAATTTTGTCTGTACCCCCCACTTTTGTCACTTTTCAGATTTTTTTTTTTATTGCATCAGCTACTTCTTGTTTAGTAATTGGAATCGTGAAACAATGCCTCTTCGTTTTTCTTCCTCCTCTAGTTCTTCATGTTCAACAGTTTCATGTGCTGATGTACTTTCGAAACTAATGAAGACATTGAAGAAATGATCATACCACTGTTGAGATGGCTTATGTCATTAAAAATCATCATCTTCCTATTAGCAGCTCTTATAGTTGCCCAGAAATGTTTCGGATCCTTGATGGACTCTTTGAGCTTTCTAATTCTAGTTTCATCATACTCTCTCTCTTCTCTCTTTTCATCTGAGAATATTCTTTTCTTTCTTTTACATAGACATCTTTCTGCAATGCTTTATTCAGGTGATCTAGCTCTCCGATAAGACCTAAAAAGCCGGACGACTATTTTTTTCTTTTGTTCACACTCAATGTCAAACCAGTTGTTCAATTGTGGAGCTGACCCTGTGTTCGCTTCGTGGTGAAGAGGCGGTCGCTGATTGGATGTCGGAGTCACGTGCTCAAGGGCTAGGGGAATCTCCTTCCAGCGTGTTACTTCTGGTTCGCACAGCGCGTTGGTTGTTGTCAGGGGGCGTGTCCCTCCTAGTCGATCGTGTCACCGTCGCACCCGGCGTCGCATCCGGCGTCGCACCCGGTGTCGCTGCCGCTGTTGTCTCACCTGTTGCCGTTGATGGCATTGTCCCTGCTGTCGCCTTGGCCTTCGTCCTCGAGTCGGGTCTTCTAGGGCCGACGGTCAGCCTCCCCTTTGTAGAAGTAGGCTGACATGCCGTCCTTCCAGGCTCGTGCCACGATGCCGGCTTGCCGTCGCTTCAGGTCGCTGGCCACGCGCACTCCCCTCTTCTCCAGCCTCCCCCCTGGACTCCCTGTCCGTCAGCACAGTCATTTTATCAGTCCAGTTTCGGCACTTAGCGATCATGGGTCTAGGTTCTCCCGACTTAGCCTGCCCTACACGATGTGCACGCACAATGTCCTCTTCCTTCCACTGCTTGCTTCCCCCCCCCCCCCCACACCCCCCCACACACTGTTTAAGGCTGAGGCCACTGCTCTGGCACACGTGTTGTAATTTTCGTTCTCACCGACTTGAGGAATGCAAATAACCTGAGGTTGTCTCTTCGTGAAAACTCCTCCAACTGGTCAATTTCCACAGTCATATGTTTCACCTCCTCCCTCAGATCCTCGACAGTCTGGAACTTTATTACGGTTTTCAGTTTCCGTATTGGATATCTCCTTGGTCAAACTGTTCATTTGTGACGATGAGGACGACACTGTCTCTGCTAATTTCCTATTCTCTCTTTCTAAGTCATCACATCTCTGATTCATTTCTTTGCATTCTTGTTTTACCTTTTCCAGTTCACACTTTATTTCACTAAGGTCTCCTCTAACGGCAGCATTGTGTTCCCTGTGTTCTTGACTTTGTTGACGTATTGCTGTCAAAATTTCATTTGCCACACTCGCTGATATGGATCCGATCTCTTCCACTAACACGGCAGAATGAAGGGATTCCTCCTCTAGATGACGGTGATCGGGGCCTGGATTCACCTCGATGTCTCCACTAAGGAGAAGACGTCTCACACACAGCACAGCATTGGCGGCATACAGGAACAAAAGGGCGGGTACTGACGGGAACGCAAGGTGTTGGGTCACGTGACTGGCATGGCAGCTGCACCCACTGTCATCTGACACTGTTCCTCTCAGGTCCCCCCCCCCCCCCCCCCCCCCCCCCCCCCTCCACAGCCACAAATGCATCGTTCGAAGTGAAGACAGCCCGAAAGATGTTCACGATGCATGCAGTACAGCCAGCGCCAAACAGAACGCAACACATACCGTGATAATGTCACACAGTGTCACCTCTACCGTGCACTCGCTTGGAGAATGGCGCCGCGACCTAGATTTCACACTATGCACTGCACCACGGAAAAGTCCGATGCGTGCTCTCCACAAGACTAAGTCAGTCATATTTCCTTCTAGTTCACTGAATATGTTTGTTGAATATTATTGAAGACACTCTGTTCTGCTGTGCCAGTCCTTGCAGTATCTGAAAACCTCAAACTGGTAGTCGCGCCTTCATGTCAGTCATTTACTTGTCGCCATCTTGATGACGTCCCCCAGAGAGAGAGAGAGAGAGAGAGAGAGAGAGAGTGTGTGAGAGAAAGAAGAGAGAGAGAGAGAGAGAGAGAGAGGAGAGAGAGAGAGAGAGAGTGAGAAAGAGAGAAAAAAGAGAGAGAGAGAGAGTGAGAAAGAGAGAAAAGAGAGAGAGAGTATGTGTCGAGAGAGAGAGAGAGAGAGAGAGAGGGAGAGAGGGAGAGAGAGAGAGAGAGAGAGAAAAGAGAGAGAGACGTGCATGTCTTTGTGCGCGTGAGTGCATACACATGTGCGCGTATAAGCGCAATTACTGCATGCAGACTGTACTTGAAGACACAAAGCAGGGCAGAAAGAAAAAAGCCACGCGGCAGTAGAATTCGAGGAACATCCCTTCCCCTGCTCCCTTCTCCCAACCCCTCTCCCCTTTCCTTCTCCCTACCACTAGGGGTGTCCTGTTTCAGTTCAAGGAGGGGTCACCAAGTGCGCACCTAGTCTTGAGACGCAGGGGATGCAGGATCGGATCCCAGCAGAACCAGGTACTTTTCTATCAGCAGAGGGGCATCTAGAAGTCATGACCTGAATATCGTCCCCTCCCTCCCCCACCCCCCCCCCCCACTTCCCGTTCCCCCCAGCTTTTGAGTGTTAAAGAGTTCAGCGTCGAAACACTTGTCTGACGGAAGGGAGGGAGCAGAAGTGGGAGTGGGGTGGAGGGGGGGGGGGGGGGGGGGGGGGGGAAGGAGGGTCTTCTCCGAAGACCTGTTGTAAAACTCCATTTAGTCTCTTGTTTAACATTAGCTCAGTCATAGACGCCAAATCCAGTAGGGGACAAAAGGGCAGAGAGTAGGAAAAAAAGGTGCACAAAACACGGGAAAAAGTCGAAGTCAAATACGAGAAGCAGGTAAATGTAGGAAGAAGTTCGAAAGCTAAGTACAACTAGGCACAGTATGCAAAAGTAGGAAAATAAGGTACAACTAGGCACAGTATGCAAAAGGAGGAAAATAAGGTAAAAATAGGCACAGTGTGCAAAAGTAGGAAAAATAAAATACAAATAGTCACAGTATGCCAAAAGTAAGGAAAATAAGGTAAAAAATAGTAAGAGGGGGAACGCTTAGACGTTAATAGAAGCAGTAAGCAAATGTTGGAAAAAAGAAGGGAAAAGGAAGCAAAGAGAGAGAGAGAGAGAGAGAGAGAGAGAGAGAGAGAGAGAGAGAGAGAGAGAGACAGACAGACAGACAAGACAGACAGAAAGAACGAGAGAGAGAGATGTATAGAGAGACACAGAGAGACAGAGAAAATACAGAGAGCGGAGAGAGAGAGAGATGAGAGAGAGAGAGAGTAGAGAGAGAGAGAGAGAGAGCAACAGAGAACAGACAGACAGAGGAGACAGGTAGACCCAGTGAGAGAAACTAATCCATGGGATCTGTAGTCTTTTAACATATCCCCTCCCCCCTGCTAAAGGGCTATGTGCCTTTTTTTTATGAATAAAAATTTGTGTGTGTGTTGTGAGAAGAGGAGAGAGAGGAGAAGAAGAGAGAGACCGAGACAGAGACAGAGACACAAGAGGAAATTCTGACTGAAAATAGGTCACCCAAGACTCCTCATCCCCATTCGTCAACCGGTTGGGGCAAAAGCCAAACTTTCCACCACTTTCAAACTTTCACGCCCTCAGTCCTCAAACTGAACTAGCACTAATGAGGCGAGACAGCCAGCAAGTGACTCCACCTGCAGTCTGACCGCCACTGGCCAGTCTGCCAAGGATGGTCACGCTGCTCTGTGATGATTTTCGCTGGCCTGCTAAATGGTCCAGGGGGTGGTGTGAGATTACCATGATGAATTTGGCTGGGAACTTGTTAGGTTGGGAGGGGGGGGGGGGGGAGGCGCGGGGGGGACAGTTCTGCCTCTGGTGCGGTGGCAATAAGAAATGTATTACTGCCCTTGGGTCCGTTTTTTTCCCCCCCAAAAATTTGTTGTATCCTCTCTCCCTCTATGTGTGTGTGTGTGTGTGTGTGTGTGTGTGTGTGTGTGTGTGTGTGTGTGTGTGTGTGTGTGTGCGTGCATGAGGTCGTGAGAGAGAG
>JADBJO010010996.1:20000-22500 GCA_016801955.1 Conus betulinus
GTATGGAAAGATTCTATAATTATTCCTATTCACAAACAGGGAAAACCTCGATCTGATATAAACAGCTACCGACCAATCGCCCTAACGTCTCATATGTGCAAACTGATGGAAAAAATTGTTCTAAACAGGTTAACATATTTTTGTAGCAAACACCAAGTAATCCCAATTAACCAAGCTGGTTTTCAAAAAGGAAGATCATCAGTAGAACACTTAGTTAAACTAACGACTCAAGTTAAACAACAATTTGCGAGACGGAAAAAAAACATCCTCGCAACTTTCTTTGATATAAAAAAAGCATATGAACAAGTATGGCACAAACGGCTCATGTATAAACTCAAAACCATAGGTATAAGTGGATCAATGTATAACTATATCAATTTTTTTTTTGAAAATAGAGTAATTCAAACAAGAATAGAGCATACATATTCTAGCACTAGATCATTAGAAATGGGACTTCCACAGGGATCAGTACTATCTCCGATTTTATTCAATATTTTAACTGCAGATATAACAAAAGGATTATCAAAAGATGTAATATTAGCACAATTCGCTGAGACTTATGTTTGTGGATGAAGGTCACTATGAAAAGAAAGACTCCATTAAGAACTGTCAATTACATAAAAATAAAATATCAACATATAAAATATCAGCGGTCTAGATTAATTTATGCCCAAGAAGTATTCTTAGCGCCCCACAACACTTACTCAATAAATTGGAAAGTATAGACTGCAAATCGTATAAACTATGCACTTGGAGTTCCCATACATACATGTAACATGGGAACATACCATGAAATCGGAGTTTTGCCCCTCAATGAGTTTCGAAAAGCGTCTGCATCTAAATTTGTTTTAAAGAACTCTTCACAAAACACTTTTTGTGCTAAAGAAGTATCCTTAAACTCAGAAACAGATTTTGCAAAAAGAGCTAGAAGCATAAAATCAACTTTATCCATTCAGACATATGCTACTACTCTATTGAAAGAATCAAATATAAATCAAACTAAAATCGCCTCGAGCCCCCTATATGCACCCATTCCCAAATGGGAACAAATCAAAGCTAAATTTGATACAAATTACACTGCACTAGGTAAAAACGATTCTCCAAACCTTCTTAAAAGCGATGTAAACTGCCATTTGGAAAAGGTGTATAAAGATCACTTGAAAGTTTTTACGGATGGTTCAGTACTAGATGATCGTAACACTGGCGCACTTTTATCATACCAACCTTAAAAGTGGAGAAATTGTATCATCTTGGGAAAAACTTGTCGATTTTTACCGCAGAACTAGTAGCCATTCTAATGTCTCTAAAGTACATTCAAAATTCTTCAACTAAAAAAATTGTCAACTTCTGCTTTGTAGTGATTCTAGATCAGCGCTTTCTGCTTTACAAGCTCCAAATTCAAAGATTCGTAATGAGATAATAACGGAAATAAATTACGTAACGCACCTTCTATCAATGAAGAGAGTCAATATTATTTTTTGCTGGGTGCCCTCTCACTGCGGCATTTCATCCAATGAGAGAGTTGACCAAGCTGCTCGAAGAGCAGCTCGCAATATGAAGGCACAACTTCATGCAGTATAGATTTGGATTTGTCAGAATGTTATGCACTGATAAATAAAGCATCAAATGACAGATTTAAATATTTATTGAAAAGCACAGATTGTCTATATTGTAAAAAGTGTGTTAAATCAAGCCCTGATATTAAACCGAAAACACAATTTAGAAAAATCCAAACTCCAATTTCCAAGGACGTAGAAAGCTTAATTCATCGCATGCGATTAAATTCACCTCGAACTAAATATTGCAAAAATGTCTCATGTATGTGTGGGGAACCTCTCAGTGTTAGTCATTTGTTACTGGACTGTGCAAGAACAAAAATAGTAGTGCAAAGGGAAGGTGCTGAAATTTTATCTGATGGATCGACTTCACTGAACTTGCCTTACATGTTGAATAACTATTTTTTCATGTGTTCAATTTGTAAACATTTATTACAAAGCCCAGTTGAATATTCCTTTGAACTATAACTTAACTTTTATCAGGAATTTTTTTTCCCCGACATATTTGAACGCCCCCCGACATAACAAACACATGCTCATCTTAATTAAATTCAATTATTGATATGACGCCGCTTACAAATAAGATACAACATAAGATTGTATTATATACACTCTTAACTTCTCAACTGTACGCTTAAATGAAGTGTTCAAAAACGGGAAAAAATATGACGTGAACACCGGAAATGTGCTGTGATGAAGACACCATTCAAAGGACTGCTTCCAACTTCATCAGATACACCTCTAGTGCAGAGACACTATTGAAGAACTGAAAACTAGTTACATTGGACATGGTGAAATTACTGTATTTCTTTAAAAACTGTAGCACTCTAAAAATCATATCATAATCTTACCTGTTAACACACACACACACACACACACACACACACACACACACACACACACACACACACACACATACACACACTCACTCACACACACACTCA
>JADBJO010010996.1:35000-42500 GCA_016801955.1 Conus betulinus
ACTGCTTGTTGTGTAATGGGGAGAGAGATAAACGATAAACTGCTTGTTGTGTAATGGGGAGAGAGATAAATGATAAACTGCTTGTTGTGTAATGGGGGGAGAGAGATAAACGATAAACTGCTTGTTGTATAATGGGGGAGAGAGATAAACGATAAACTGCTTGTTGTGTAATGGGGGAGAGAGATAAACGATAAACTGCTTGTTGTGTAATGGGGAGAGAGATAAATGATAAACTGCTTGTTGTGTAATGGGGAGAGAGATAAACGATAAACTGCTTGTTGTGTAATGGGGGGAGAGAGATAAACGATAAACTGCTTGTTGTGTAATGGGGAGAGAGATAAACGATAAACTGCTTGTTGTGAAATGGGGAGAGAGATAAACGATAAACTGCTTGTTGTGTAATGGGGGGGAGAGAGATAAACGATAAACTGCTTGTTGTGGAATGGGGAGAGAGATAAACGATAAACTGTTTGCTGTGTAATGGGGAGAGAGATAAACGATAAACTGCTTGTTCTGTAATGGGGAGAGAGATAAACGATAAACTGCTTGTTGTGAAATGGGGAGAGAGATAAACGATAAACTGCTTGTTGTGTAATGGGGAGAGAGATAAACGATAAACTGCTTGTATGTAATGGGGAGAGAGATAAACGATAAACTGCTTGTTGTGTAAAGGGGAGAGATAAACGATAAACTGCTTGCTGTGTAATGGGGAGAGAGATAAACGATAAACTGCTTGTTGTGTAATGGGGAGAGATAAACGGTAAACTGCTTGTTGTGTATGGGGAGAGATAAACGGTAAACTGCTTGTTGTGAAATGGGGAGAGAGATAAACAATAAACTGCTTGTTGTGTAATGGGGAGAGATAAACAATAAACTGCTTGTTGTGAAATGGGGAGAGAGATAAACGATAAACTGCTTGTTGTGTAATGGGGAGAGATAAACGGTAAACTGCTTGCTGTATAACGGTGAAAGAGATAAACGAGCACTGTCTTTGGAGCTATAAACATGCCAGGAGCTTTTGGATCTCCCTTACATTCCATGAAAAATGTGGAAGTGCACAAGGTGATAAGAAATCAAGTGCTTTTTTGCTGTTTGGTATGGTTTTCGAATCTCCGCCGGGCCGTTTCGGTACAGGGGGATTTTCCCCTTGGAGTTAACACTGATTCTGACTCCATATCCCATACAGTCCTTCGAATGAGACTATAAACCGAGGTTCCGTGTGTGAACGCACGCATAACATTTTGCATACAAGTGAAATCCCATCACCAACTCTCGGAAGAGAAGGCCAGTTTGGCCGTTGGTATGGATGACACGTTACACATACCATACACCCAGCGTAAGAAATAGGAAGAATGAAGGAAGTAAGGACAATGAGTGAACGATATTGAATGATACGGACTGGGTGGCACGGAAACGACTGAATGAGCGCCGGCTGGCAGCTCTTCAGTGGGCACTACCCAGGTAGGCAGCCCGTTGTGTAAACGAGCGTGGATTGCAAAGCGCTTAGAGCTTGGTACCTAGCCGCAAACAGGCGCTATATAAGTATTCATAATGATAATATAATGACAGAATAATGCATCTTTTAACGAGAACATGTCTAAGTTTAATGCAGGAGAAATCACCACAAACCAATGTTTTGCAATGCTTTAATAAAAAAAAAAAATATGCTGCCTGCCCACCACTCTTTCTTTTAATGCGCACTTTCCATGCCCATATGTACATTCGAGCTGTTTGATTAATTCATTATTTCTTACTTGTTTCGGTCATATCAGAACTATACATACTCTACCTTTTCTCTTCACTTTATGTATGTCATTGCTCGATTTTTTGAAAATGTGTGTCAATGTGTATGAAAAAAAAAAAGTCTTAAACGTTTGTAGCCAGTACACCTGGCCTTCTTGTGAATCAATGGAATTGTAGATTATAGAGAATGGAAATGGTGGGTATGGAATTTGCCGAAGAAAAATGGAAAGACATAACCACAAGTGTTGATCATTCGTTGTACGAACACCATCACTACCACCACCACCACCACCAGCAACACAACAACAACAACAACAACAACAACAACAACAACAACAACAACAACAACAACAACAACAACAACAACAACAAAGAAAGTCTTAACTCTCTTACCTCTAAATTAGGAAAAGAAAAGCGCAGTGAATGTTCAAGTGGTCTGTTGATTTGCCGAGATGCTGCTACACAGTTCCAACACGTGGCAGGAAAAGACAGTAGTGATTAGTGTGGAGGGTAGAAACAGAGAGGAAAGAAGGAAAAAAATGACGCAATAAACATATTTCAAGCACACTTCATATTTCAAAGCGATGCTTGTGTGTGTGTGTGTGTGTGTGTGTGTGTGTGTGTGTGTGTGTGTGTGTGTGTGTGTTGTTTTAAAAGTTACTAGTAACACAGCATGCCATCACTTTTTCAGAGAGAGAGAGAGAGAGAGAGAGAGAGAGAGAGAGAGAGAGAGAGAGAGAGAGAGAGAGAGAGAGAGAGACGGAGAGAGAGAGAGAGAATGTGTGTATACCTGCGCGTGTGTTTAAATATCTCCGCGTGTGCATGCAAACGGAGCCACACAAACCCAAACCACATGAAAACTATGCACTGGACCCACCTGCTGACATAGTCCAACGTTCACAATCATGAAATCATGCATACAGCTACACACACACACACATCACACACACACACACACACACACACACACACACACACACACACACACACACACACACACACACGCGCGCGCGTTGCACGCAGGCAAGCAGGCAAGCAGGCAGGCAGGCAGGCAGGCACACACTAATCAATTCCAGACAAAAAATTGTTTAAGAACATCCTCTCAGGGACCTCCAAGCTTGTGAGCTGAAAACGAAAATGATGTGGCACTGAAATTAAAAAGAAAAAGAAAAGAAAAGCAGCCAGTTTCTAGACCTAGATACGTCATTTGCAGATTTGTTTATATCTACGGCATTAGACGCAACTTCCTGGTGGTAAACATTGACGTTCCTAAAAAAAAAAAAATAGTGACGCCGTCCCAACTCTACCCCCTCCCCCTCCCCCTTCCTCTTCGCGCTAAAATGGCTGATTACTCCAAAACATTTGATTGTAACCAATTCGTGCCCGTTGGTGGGAGTCGTATTCAGACTAATACATCTACCTTTCTATCTATTTATCCATCTTCACATAGTGTTTACAATTTTAGACTATTATCATAAAAGAAGAGAAGAGGACGATGTGGTTACATAGAACAAAAATAAAGGATAGATGAATAACTATACTTTGGACAGTAACTATGAAAAATTAGAGAAAAATAACTAAAGTAATTTAACTTACGATTATGATTATGAAATGTTCTTTAATGGACTTTCCAAAAGGTGTCTCGTTAATTTAACAACAAGAGAAACAACTGGCAACGAATCTAAAAAGTCAAACACATTAACATGCCCAGTGTCAGCACTTGGTATAACACCATTCAAAAAGGGTTTCGTTAGTTCACAATCAAAAAACCACATGTTGAACTGAAAGATCCCCACGACGTACACACTTAACAGTCTGGCAATACTTGGTTCGTAGGGAATCACATGAAAGTCTAAAAGTCAGGCTTGAAAAACGGTCGGCTAATCGACACACAAGTTTGACAGAGTTTGCTGACGAGGTTTTGATGAGGGACTGTATTGACTCCAGAAATCCCTTTCGATTATATGACTAATTTCCTTGTGTGACAAAGGACAGTCAACCTTAATATCTACCTAATAATTCTTTGCTCCCTTTTTGCTGCTCTATCTGCTTGATCGTTAAAAATGAAGGAGGTGTGCGATGGAACCTAAGAAAATACAACATTAGTACCTTTCATGTAAAGACAGTGCAACAAGTACTTAATCTCAAATAATAATTCCTCTCTCTGTGTATTTTCAAAACAATGCAAACTTTTTAATACTGACTGTGAATCAACACAAAACAGGATATTAAATATTGAGTCTGGCAAGGAAATTAAATAATTTAATGCCATCAGGACAGCAACAAGTCAGCTGTAAATATGGAATGACCCTTACCTAAATAATATGATTTTTCAGCTTTGAAATCTGGAATTACAAAGCCAGATCCCGCACTACCATCATCAAGAACTGAGCCGTCAGTGTATACTTTCAAATAGTTAGCAAACTTTTCTTCCATGTCAATTTTGACAGATGCTGCTAACACATGCGGCGACATCGCTTTATTTAGATCAGAGGAAAAAATGTTAACTTTCACTTCCGTTAGTTCCCAAGGGGATACCGGCGGAACCAGTATGCGAGGCGCTACCTCGTGTGGGTTAATATTTGATGAATTAAAAACGTCTGAAACATATGAACGAAGCGTCTCTAAATTTGAATTTTTCTGTGCATTTTTTCAAAAAATCAATGTCGGATCGTGTATTTAACTCTTCAAGGTCGTCCACAGCAATCCATCTCACTACATATTTTACAGAACTTATTTTCCTTTCTTCATCAAGTGGCAAAAGGCCTGCTATCTTATAAGCTACAGAGGACTTAGTGTGCACAGGTACACCCAGGGCTAACTTTACAGCTTTACTGTCAATTCTTTGAAGTTTCTTTAAATGCAATCGCGGAGCAGAAAAGAATACTTCCTGCCCGTAAGTCAGTCTAGATCGTACAAGACTGGTTGCTAAATGCAACAAAACTTTGGGATCCTGTCCCCATGGAGAGTGACTGACAATTTTTAGAAAATTCAAAACTTTTAACCGCTTTAGTAACAATCGAGTCAGTATGTTTTTTTCCAGTTTAGTTTTGGTGTAAGTAAGGACACCTAAAAATTTTACTTCAAGTTTATAAAAAAATTCCCGTCCTCCCAGAAAGAATGTAGGCAAGTTACTTGGGTTATATCCATTGTTAAAGAGAACCAAATGTGTCTTTTCAACAGAGAATTGAAAGCCGTTCAAATGCATATAACTATTTAATTTATCCAGCTCGTTCTGAAAGAGCTTCTGAATTTAATTTATGTGACGTAAATTTGTTCTTTTCTTTAAAGATACATTAATCCATATTACAATGTCATCAGCATATTGAGCTACCTTGGTATATGATGAAAAACATGTATGTATAAGTCATATAGCATTACGTTGAATAACAATGGGGAAATTATAGAACCTTGTGGAATTCCCATATCTATAGATCTTGAGGATGATAAAGTCACACCAACTTTAGTCATTATGTGTCTCCCACTTAAAAAGGATTTCACATAATTGTAGACGTGACCAGAAAGACCAATTTGTTTAATTTATACAATAGTCGGCTGTGCCACACTCTATCGTAAGCTTTAGTAAGATCAAAGAAGGAAGCAAGGACACTTTTACGTTTAGAAAACTGTTTCTTAATATGAGTAGTTAGTCGTGTCAGGTGATCAGTTGTACTTCGTCCTTTTCTAAATCCAGCTTGATGTGAAGAAAATACATCATTTTTATCACAGTAATAGGCCATTCTGAAATGTACTTTTTTCATGACTTTTCCAGTATGAGACGTGACTGAAATGGGTCTATAACTAGACGTCTCAGACCGAGGCTTGCCCTGCTTTAGAATAGGAGTCACAATAGACGTCTTCCATATCGGGAATTTGTCCACATTTCCAACATTTGTTAAATAATTTATGTAAAATGACTATCCAGTTCTCTGGTAAATGGTTTAACATTGTGTAAGAAATCCCATCCAAACCAACCGAAACCTTTTTATTTCCCAACAGACGGATAGCATTCCTGACTTCCTGTAAAGATATTGATACATTTATAGTATTATTGTTGTTTGGTACAGGATCTTTATAGTTATCAGTATTTTTTTCTTTCAATTCTAAACGACTTTTGCTCATTAGGCAAACATTCCATACAACATGTTTAAACGTACATAGATGCAAATTCCTCACGCCTTTTCTTTGGGAGATAGAAATTCTTTACTTGTTGTTTTGATCGGGTAATCTTGGAGTTTAATACCCGATTTCATTTCTTTCACCTTATCCCACACCTTTTCAAGTCTTTACAGTCAGATACTTCATTTAGACAGAACTGTGACCAGTATTGTCTTTTTGCTTGCGCGCTGTAACTCTGTTTGCTTTTATTTTTGTACTGCACACTTCTTTATGAGCTGCATCTTTTATCTCTTGCACAGGAACTTTTCTAACTTTTAGCCAGTTAAGATAAGCTAATGTTTTTGCTTTAACAGCCTCCTCGCAAGCCTGATTCCACCAGACATTCCCTGAGAATGTTTCACACCTTTTTGATCCTTTTTTTGGAATAGCTAGAGCAGCAGCCTCAAGAACTGCTTTCTGAAAGTTATCAAAAAAAAAGATGTTAACATCCTCACAAATAACTTCACTCTCAGTCTTCTCAGTGAGGTAATTTTGAAAAGTTTCCCAATCTGCCTTTATGTAATTAAATTTAGGTATAACATCTTCACCACTAACTTCAGATCCAACGGATTCTTTAAAAGATAAAAGTATTGGCACATGGTCACTACCTAGTGGGTCATTGGCTGTGTATCCCCACTTGCTGTTAATGCTAAAGCAGGTGAAACAAAGGTAAGATCAAGCGCCGATGCTCTATGATGAGATATGTCTGGGATGCGCGTAGTTCTCCCGTCGTTAAGCAAAACTAAAGATGAATCCACAACAGTTTCCTGAAAATCAGGGTGAGAAACTATTTGACAACCTTTATCCCAGAAAAGGAGCATGAGAATTGAAATCGCCACCAACGATCCACTTTTCTTTAGAACAGTTTAGAGAACGTAACCAATTAGTATTTTGCCCATCAGGGCCCTTAGGGTAATAAACTGATGCAAAATGTAAAATTTGATTGTTTGAAACTTTCAATTTTATAAAGGATGCCGACACATTAATTGTATCTTCTGTAAAAGAAAGAGGACTAACGTATGTGTAATCTAAACCACATTGTACATAGATAGCTGTGCTCACTTTATCAGATCTTTGCATATATGATAAAACGGGGGATAGTAATAACCTTGTAACTTTGGCAACTTCTGCTGAGTGACATTTAGGGACTGAATGAGTACATGATGAAATTAACTAGAAAGATGCATATAACAAATTTTCAATATTAGTTGACAAGGAACGTGCGTTCCATTGTAGAACCGACAACTTATCACATGTGTTGCTCTTTTTCTTCCTGGTCATATGTTAACCTAATTTAATGGTGGATAAGTATCATATAGGTGACGCAGTACAATAGCCTGATCAAAACTGCGAAAAGCAGACGTTACCCAGAGAACGGGGAGGGGGCGGGGGGGGGGGGAGGGGGGGGGGGGGGGGGGGGGGGGGGCAGGGGGCGGAGGGGGGGGGGAGATTTTTTTTTCTACGGGGCTGATCATGGATACGTAACTGACTATCATGAATCTTGTATGTTGATTTGGGGATGACAGGCTATCACGATGACCTCCTACTGAAAACTGCTTCACACAATATGATGATTGGGCCCGATGCTGCACAAAAAAA
>JADBJO010010996.1:52500-55000 GCA_016801955.1 Conus betulinus
GAGAGAGGGAGAGAGTAAGAGAGAGAGAGAGAGAAAGGGAGAGAGTAAGAGAGAGAGAGAGAGGGAGAGAGAGAGAGAGAATGAATGAATGAATGAGTGAATGAATGATGATGAATGAATGATAAGGTACGCTAGAAGGAGCTATCAGTATATTATATAGTTGTAAACATTGACACATGACATCAAGTACGTTGATAAGAGATGTGAGTATGTAGCTGTAAACATTGACATATGTTATAAGGTACGTTTATTGGAGATGTCAATATGTAGTTGTAAATAATGAAATATGTCATAAGGTACGTTGGTAGGAGATGTTAGTATATAGTTGTAAACATTGACATATGACATAAGGTACGTTGGTAGGAGATGTCAGTATATAGTTGTAAACTCTGATATATTGTGCAATATGTCTGACGATTCTCAGAAGATTTCTAAAAGAGAGAGAGAGAGAGAGAGAGAGAGAGAGAGAGAGAGAGAGAGAGAGAGAGAGAGAGAGAGAGAGAGAGAGAGAGAGAGCGGTACTGTTTTAACCAAAGTTTTCACAGAAGACGTGGAGGAAACACTGAGGAAAACGGAGCATCGACAGTGAGTAGGGGGGGGCATTCCAGCAACAGAACCCGGACAAGAAAGGGAACGTCGGCCAAACGCTTTTGCTCTGACGCAAGGGAATGCGATTATCAGAGGCACGGAGATTACAGTCATGATGGAATATCGACATGGCGAACGTCAGATATCCAGGACCAGCGCCAGTAATAGATGAGAAGCAGGTGGAGGAAATATAAAGAAAATAAAGGTTCAAACGCTGAGCCATCAGGGGAACATAACAAACAATGAAGCAACGAGCCTGTAGACGTGCGTGCGCGCGCGAGCGTGTGTGTGTGTGTGTGTGTGTGTGTGTGTGTGTGTGTGTGTGTGTGTGTGTGTGTGTGTGTGTGTGTGAGAGAGAGAGAGAGAGAGAGAGAGAGAGAGAGAGAGAGAGAGTTTCTCCGGGCACTTCAAACGCTGAGCCACCCAATCTATGTCTTACAACACTGAAGTAATAGGTTTTTTAAAACGGGTCTTCAGGCACTATAAACATTTTTTTCTTTAGAAGAGATTAAAAAATTAGACAGAGAGGGGGTTAGTCACTGCCAAGGACACAGACAAACAAAGTACAAGTGTCTGTCTTGTCTTGTACTTTGTTTGTTGGTCTATGTCCTTGGCGATAACTAACACCCCCCCCCCCCCCTCTATTTCTAAATTTTGCTTCATTTTCCGCCTTCAGTCACTCTCCGTTTTGAAACTAACTCTGCATAAATTGTCCCGCAGACGTTTGTGATGCCGCGCATTTAAAAGACATCTCTTTCACCAAAAGTACTGCTACAATTGTTAATTATGTAGGCTTGAAGATAGCTCAATGTTTATACTGTCCAACACATGGTCTAGATTTGAGAGATCTGTTTCGTGCTTGTGAGAGGCAAGTTACAAAGCTTCTTCAGATTGTTAAGTGTCGTCTAAATGTTTCGCACACATATTTAACGCAGTTTTATGCCTTCTGAATCAAGTGATTACTATCAGGTATGGAACTGTTCTGATACACCCGCCTGGTATCGGCAAAACTGTCATGGGACAAAGAATGATGACCATTTTTTTTTCACAGGAAGATGAGTACACTGTAAACAGGGAAGGGCACAAAACAGAACCTTGTAGAACTCCATATTCTAAAGAGTGTAATTGGTGAGAAGAGACCATTTACTGAGTATTTTGAATGCGTTCACCGAGACAGGTCTTATCCATGCAAGCACAGTACCCCGAATGGAGAAAAAGGTGTTGCAGTCTGGATGAAGAATTTCAAGTTCAGCTGTATCAACTGCTGGTGACCAATCCGAAAAAGAAAATATAACAGATTTTTTTTTCTTAATCATTACGTGATTTTATAAGACCACTCGCGATTTTTCCTTGTCCGATTTCCGTGCTGTGATTTGCTGCATGAGCTAACTGATGCAAGTCCGAGGAGTTTGTGGGCTTTTTACACGGTTGAACAGTTGGGTCCATTTTTTTTTCTTTTTTTACTATTTTGATTAGCTTGAGTCAGCTGGGATCAAGAAAGCTCTTCCCTCAACAAATGACGGGGAGTGATCAACTAATCAGCGCTCGGGACTACCCCGCTACAAATGACATAACTGACAACAAAAGTTATTTACGGCCATGTTCTTAGAATCCGAGACGGGATTGGATCAAGATAACTAGCACTGAGGTGAGAAGCAGGAAGGAGTATAATGTACTATCGCAATAGTTACACAACAAATAGACAACTTTACCAGAGAAACAACAATTTATGCATGTAAGGGAGGGGGGTCAGCTGTCGCAGAAATGACTGGAGTGTAGCTTCCACTTTCGCTATTCGCACTGAAGAGGTCAGCTTAGCTTTAAAAAAAAAAAAGATGGAGAGATTTTTCAGCTGGTAGCAGAGCGGCAGGTAAACAAGAAGTGTTATCGTTAGGAGAAAACCCGCTCATGA
>JADBJO010010996.1:65000-68031 GCA_016801955.1 Conus betulinus
AATCCCCCCCTCTCACCCAAACCCTAAAACTCTCTATAATATATATTTCTTTAGCTCTCCAACTGACTCTATACCGAATCAATGCCTTTTCTTACGAAACGCATAACAAAAAAGCCTCACTGGACACAGGCAGCACACGTAATCCGTTCTCTCACCGGCCTAGAGGAAGACGGAAAGAAAAGATTTCCTCACGTACGACAAGAGCTACTACGCAAGGGAGATAAGTCTAAAGGCGTCAGTCGTCTCCCTGAGTCGAGAAAGAAAGAGAGACAGAGAGACAGAGAGAGAGAGACAGAGAGAGAGGGAGGGAGAGAGAGAGTGTGTGTGTGTGTGTGTGTGAGAGAGAGAGAGAGAGAGAGAGAGACAGAGAGAGAGAGAGAGAGAGAGAGAATGCTAATGCATCTGTCTTGAGTTGTCTGCGGTTGAGAATAGATCACTGTAACGGATAACATGTTTACAGTCGCTACGGAAGACTTCAGGAGCATTTGCGTCTCTTCTTGATAACTAATGTTTTCTCATGTCTATCACTTTCGATTTGTGTGGTTGCTGAGGCGAAGTTTTTCGCTTGAGATCACTGGTTGCACACACATGCAGACAGACAGACAGACAGAGACACTAACACACATACACACAAAAAACACGCGCGCGCGCGCACGCGCCAACACACACACGCACACACACACGTGCGCGTACACACATAATTACACACACACACCGAACACACACGCAGGCGAGCGCACTTGTATGCGCGCGCGCGCACACACACCACAGACACCCAAACACACACACACACACACACACACACACACACACAAACATATACAGATACATACATGTTTACATACATAAAGAGCTGCACACATTCGTACAAAAAATGCATACATACATACATACATACATACATACATACATACAAACATGCATACGTACATGCATACATACATGCATACATACATGCACGCATGCATGCATGCATACATACATACATGCATACATAGTCACACACATACATGCACACACACGCAAACACACACTGACACTCACACACACCCACCACACACACACACACACACCACACACACACACCCACACACACACCACACACACCACACACCACACACACACACACACACACACACACACCACACACACACACACACACACACACACACACAACACACGACAACTACTCCTCGTACACACACACACACACCACACACACCTCCACACACACACACACCACACACACACACACACACACCCACACACAGAGAATGAGAGAGAGAGAGAGAATAGATAGATAGATAGATAGATAGATAGATATATATAGATAGATATATAGATAGATAGATAGATAGATAGATAGATATAGAGAGACACAGACAGACCGAGACAACACCAAGACAGAGGAGAGAGAGAGAGAGAGAGAGAGAGAGAGAGAGAGAGAGAGGAGAGAGAGAGAGAGAGAGAGAGAGAGAGAGAGATGAACTCACAGTACTATCATTTCCTTTGCAAACACACACAGGAGGAGATATTTGCGTTTATTTGTGAGCTCGGGTTGCTTGCTCTCCTGCGCGAGGCTTCGGGTAACGAGTCTGGAATATTTCATTTCTCACACTAGTTGTGGATCCAACCCCCTCCACTTTCTATCTATCTGTCTGTCTGTGTCCCCAATGTCTGTCTGTCTTCTGTCTGTCTGTCAGCTCTCTTTCGTCTTTTTTCCCTTTCTCTGGCTGTCTGACGATTTTTTGGACTACATATGGACACTGGAACATGTGTTCTCTCTCTCTCACACACATACACGCGCGCGCGCGCGCGCACGCACGCACACACACACACACACATACACACACACAAATGCACACACACACACACACACACACACACACACACACACACACACAAATGCACACACACACATACACACACACACACACACACACACACACACACACACACACACACACACACCACACACAACGCATACACACACGCATAGACACACACACACACACAAGCGTACACATGCACACACTCACACACACACCACCACACCACACACACACAAGCGCGCACACACACACACACACACACACACACACAAATACATACATGCATACACATACAGAGAAACATATGCTACACACATATATATATGCACACACAGACACATGTACACACGCACACATACATGTGCAACCTTACTCATAATCACCACGATATATGCACACTAGCATGCACATTGAGAGGACAAAAAAACACATATACGCATGTGTGGCGCTACCAGGCCAGCAGCCAGCCACGCCAGCCAGGCAGCCAGCCCAGCCAGCAGGGACAGGCACACAACACCAACACACAACACAAACACACACACACACACACCACACACACACACAGGCACACCACACAGGACAGACAGACAGACACACACACACACACACACACACCACACACAAACACACACACAAACAAAACACACCCGTACGTACACACACACACACACACACACACAGCACACACGCAACGTACACACACACACACACACAACCACCACACACACCAGAGAGAGAAGAGGAGAGAGAGAGAGCGGAGAGAGAGAGATGGAGGACGAGAGACGAGGAGAGAGAGAGGAGCAGACGAGAGTAGAAGTACAGTCAAACGGACAGTTTAGAAAAAAAAAAAAAAAACAGAAGGACAAACGGACAGTAAAACAAAATGTAGACAGAAAAAACAACCAAGAAGGCACGCTAAGACAGAGGTGGAAATTCTTTCAAATTAGTCGACAACAGGCTACCGGAAACCCAGCGTGTCCAGCTTGGTATCGTGGTACCAGTGTACTATAACATTGACTGACAGTCCGCCCTAGGATAAAATAAAAAAAGAAAACAAACCTGAGCAAGTAGTTTCCACAGACACCCCCGTGGAAGAACAAGAACTTCAGAAGGGAAATGGGATGCTTGGGGACGGAAGCCGCTGTTTGAAACTGTACCATAGGGCCTGGCGTCTGTTGGTAACAAATGGTGCTTTGACA
>JADBJO010010997.1:0-68027 GCA_016801955.1 Conus betulinus
AGTGCTGGGAATTACAAGTTGAGATTTGGGAGACAAAAACTGACTATCTTTTAAATTGTGTTTATTGTGAGTCACTGCTGCAGTTGTGAATTCCAGGTTTTTAGGAGGTTTTTGTTTTGTTTTGTTGTTGGTTTTTGTTTGTTTTGTGAATTCCAGGTTGTTCATTATAAGATAAACAGATCTGTATATATCATTGTGTGACTCAGTTTGCAATGATAGGCACAACTTGTAAGTCATCAACATTCAGCAGTGGCTGTGTGAGGGACTATCATAACATTTCCCGAGGCAGCAGATAATACTGGTATTTACATTATTTCTGACATCTTTAACTGTTTTTTGCACCTGTATACACACACACAAAGGCAGAGGTTCTAGCAGATATACGTTTGTTGATATTAGTGATAATCAAGCTCCACTTTTCACTCATCAGGTACATTGGAGGCTTGAACCCACTACCTTTAACCTTTATCAGCTGTGTCATCCAAAAGTGGGTGACAGGATTTCTTTCCTTCGAGCCGCATCACCCAAGGCTAGGTGACGGACAGACAGTACTTTCTGCCGTGTCACCTACTATCGGGTGACGGGAACATGAAAAATTTCTAACGACTACCGGATTTAAACTGGATTTAAACAGGTCACTCAGATAGGAATAGCACTTACTTGGAGCTTTCGACAGACCTCTGTCTGTCTTCTTGAGCGGTGGTGTGGCTACTGGGTGAACTGGCGTTCAGTGCACATAACCACGGGTCAAACACTGGTCATGTGACTGAACAATGAGGATGTTGTACACCGATGGCAAGGTGTGTCTGCCCCGGTCCCGGTTGAGTGTGGGGTTGTTGGTGACAATATGTATGGCCTCCTTCACCCCCCGCTGAAACCATCTATTGTCATGGCGGAGAACGCTGATGTTTTCATAATCGAACTGGTGTTGCTGGGCGTGTAGGTGGGCGCCTGCTGGTGATGATTCCCTTTTGTGTTCTGTCAAGCGTTTTCGAAGGTTTCTCTCAGTTTCCCCGACATAGTTCTCTCTTCACAGTCACGACAGTCTATTTGATAGATCACTCCAGACTTGTCCAGTTTGTCAGTTTTGTTCTTGGGGGCGACCAGATGGCTGCGGATGGTGTTGATAGGTTTGGGATGTACGAAGACACCGGTTTTTCCTGATCTTCCTGCTCAAGGCTTCAGTCACACTGCGGACATAGGGGATGGTGACATGTCCTTTACGCCTGGTTTGGTCTTGTTCGGTGGTAGGATGCGGTGTGATCTTCTTGCTAGCTGGGATGTTCCACGCCCACTTCTCATAGCCCAATATGGTGAGAACCAGTTTGAGGTGTTACATTTCCTGGTCTTTGGCATCCTGAGTAGAGCAGATAGTGTTGCCCGATGGGTGAGAGTGCGTATCACTTCGAGTTTGTGTTTCAGTGGCTGGTGGCTTTCGAACTGTAGGTACTGGTCGATTTGGGTAGGTTTGCGGTACACACTGAAGGAGAGGCTGTCCTCTGTCCATGTAACGAGTGTGTCTAGAATGGCAGTCAAGTTGTTCTTGTCCACCTCATGAGTGAATTTGATAGCAGAGTGTTGACGGTTCAAATGGTTAGTGAAGTCTTCCACCAGCTCCCTCTTGAAGATGGTCATGGTGTCATCCACGTAGTGGCCCCAATAGCGTGGAGGAGAATGGTAAGACGCCAGGACCTTCCCCTCGAAGTCCTCCATGAAGAGGTTGGCTACAATGGGGTTTGACTGGAGAGCCCATGGCCGCTCCTGCGGTCTGCTGGTAGAAGTTACCTTGGAACGTGATGAAAGTGGTGTTGAGACAGCAAGCCAGGAGTTCACAGATGCTGTCCACGGAAAGTGTAGTATGCTGGAGCAGAGTGTCATCAGCGTGGAGTCTTGCTTTGATGATGTTGATGCTTTCTTCAACGGGGACGCTGGTGAACAATGCCAAAACATCATATGATACCAGGCACTCGTCAGGAGAAAGGGTGTTGTCTGCCAGTTTCTGAACCAAATCCGCACTGTTGATGATGTGGTGTTCTGTCGTGCCAACCAAAGGAGACAGGATGTCTGCCACAAATCTTGCCAATTCATACATGAGGGAACCTCTGGAAACAACTATGGGATGGAGAGGGACATCTTTCTTGTGTGCCTTCGGAAGGCCGTAGAACTTGGGACATCAGTGGTTGATGGGTACAGTTTTCTGTAAAGACAAGGGAAAGTCCGCCTGCCTCCTTGACACATTTGAGCAGATCCTTGAGCTTGGTGGCATACCTGTTGGTGGGGTCTTGCTACCACCCCGCGAAAATTCGTACACTTTCCATAAAATAATCCCAGAGAAATAAGCTTTGTAACTAGTCTTGGGGATGTGTAGTGAATTGTAGACCTTACTTTCAGTACTCTATCGTGAATTTGGCTGACCCCAGCAGCTTTGAAACAAAGGAACTGACTGCACCGGGCTTTGCCGCTAAGCGCGAGCAAAAAAATGTCAGTCAAACAAAGGGTTGGTAGCAATTTCTCACTCAGTGAAGCACTTGAAATCATATCTGGTGATGAGGGGAGTGATAGAGAGATAGAAAACTATGAAAGAAAAGAGGAAAGTGAATTGTTTGAAGATGCAGCCATCCCTTCATCTTCTGATTTGGTGTTGTTAAAGAACGGAATAGAATGTAACAAAGAATTTTTTTTACTTGTCAGACATGTTTTTCAATGCACAGTCATGTCTACACATTGAAAGTAAATGATTCAAAATTATTATGTTCGATTAGTTGAGTGTTTGTTCTTTCCTATGACACCTAACACAATACTGTCAGTTGTTGTCTAGCTGCCATGAAAATGAATTAAAAGTGGCAAAATATGTGCATTGGCAGGGACTGAGCGCCATGCGCGAGCGTGTGGCAGCAGGGAATTGTGCCATATGCGCCGCTTTCGGCTGGATAGTATTAAGTTGAGAATGTACTGTTTTAACCACTCAACTATGGCACCATCAGAAAGTCATGCACTGCCAGTTAACACTATTGCAACTGGCTCTGCCATTGCATTGTCATTCCACTGGCTTGAGCCCGCCACTGAGAGAGTGAAAGTAAAACTAATAACTGTAAACTGTCTAGTTGGCCTGAAGAAATTCACCATTAAAGGTTGAGTACTTAATGAAAATTAGCCAAGCTATAAAGGACAACCATCAGATGCCAGACAAAGATGCAAATATTACAGTATTCAGCAGGATTGTCTGCATTGAAGAAAACATGATATTAGTATATGTATCACATTAATTACAGTTATTAGTTTTTTTTTCACATAAGATTAAATACAGTGCAAAGATTCAAGATTATTAACATAAGTAGCATTATGCAACAAGTTTCCCTGCAGATGGAGGTATATTTGTTAATGAAGGAATATGTTGTCGCCGGTATGCAGCAGGTTTGTCTGAAAATGGCATAATATGCTGCTAATGAACAGCAAGCCTTTGGCACAGATCTGAGAGTATGTTATTGTCAGCTTACAACAAGTTTGTACACAAGAAGAGAAAGGAATTTTCCCTCTAAAAGTAGTTTTATGATATATTTACCTGTCCAAACAAATGCTTTATCTCTACTACATGGAACATGATAACAAGGAAAATTTTTTTTTTTTTTAATCATGTGGAGAGAGCAGGGAGCTAATTCTACTCAACCTAAGGAATATGTTAAGTGATCTCCCCTGACTGACAGGTGAGCAGCTCGCTTTGCCTGAAACAGTTCAATTTTCTCCCGTTTTCCCAACTGGGTGAGGGTGTCCTAGCTGTTTCAACAGGTAAGTATATTATAAAGCTACTTTTAGCAGGTAAATTCCTTTTCTTCATACTTACCTGTCCAAATGAATGCCAGAACATCGTAAAGGATGATGGGATCTCACTGGGAGACAGAAGTTCAGACTTTAAGCACAAGGCTGCCCACAAACTCATCCAAAGCTTGGTGCCAGAACCAAAATAGTTTCAAAACAATGATTCTTGGAGGTTTAAGGATTGTCTCTGCTCTCCTTTATGTAATGATCAACCCAAAATAAAAATGAGCAAGAAAATGAGTCAGGATCAGGAAAAGGAGAAGAGCCCTGAAATCAGCTTAGCACAGATAGGTTCTGACTAGTGTCTAATAGGTTAGTAATCGTTCACACAGAGTCACAACATTTAGCACAAAAGATTAGTAGAGCAAAGTGCATTATCACTTTCAAGTTAATGTGGTAACCAGGGCCAAATCAATTTGTTGCCAAAAAGGTAAGTGGGCTTTGTGTGTGTGTGTGTGTGTGTGTGTGTGTGTGTGTGTATTGGCACAAAATTCAGGAAGTTCATTTGCCACAATCCCATGCAAGTCACAGCCAGACAATGTCCAAACATAACTGTATATGTCAAGTGTTTCAAAAATAAGGGCTACAGATCTGTTCCTTAACACATGTGTCCAAGAAGCCCAACTTATTGTAATCCCATACTCTGGTGTTTGGGCCACAGAAAGTACAGTTATACAAAACCATTTGACAAAGAATGTGCCCCAAACAAAATTATCACAATACTACACTCTGTGGATATGATAATGTGCAAAAGAAAAAAAAACTGTGACGTTCCAAAATGTCAAAAGGAAATCCTTGAAGTCCCCAAAACACTAGAGGTAACCAAGTGCCAAACAAGACAAACTCCCACTGAGAGATAGATGGAGCAGAAGGCTCGAGGGTAAACAAAAGGGCCATTCCCACAAAACTTCAGGAGATCGCAGAAGAATTGCGAAAAGGCACCAGACAGAAGTCTCCACAGAGATGAAAACTCAAAAAAAGAACAAACATAAACAAAAATCCTTCTGTCTGGGTTCAAAAGAAGATCTTTAATTTAGAGGATTCCCATGTAAATGTCGTAGATGAACAACATACAGACGACTGTCAAATCCCGCCAAATTGCCATACCAAATCAAGCTCACAGCACAGCTGGGTAAAAAGACATATACAACACTTGCTTATACAGGATGGAGCTGGAATTCAAAGGTAACGGGAATCCAGATGAGGATGATCTGTCAGAGAAGAAAGTGTTTTTGTGATAACCGGAATGTTTTTCAGGTAAATAGCTTTAACTGATGGCACACTGTAATGAGCAGAATGGAAGTCAAACAGAGCATCATTCAAGAAATCATGTTACCTCCCCACCATTTTAAAGACGCGAGGTACAGGATCAGTATCCTTGGTACGGGTTTCTTAAAAATAATGAGGAATGAAGTCTAGCCCTTTGAGAGCGGGGGTAGGAACATCAAAATAGGACTCATAAAGAGTACTAATGATAATGGACCAAGCATAATTACAGTAGTTCTCACGAGAGTGAATTCAGAGGAAGAAGGAACATAATCATCATCAAAATATTCATCAATATTATTGTCGGAATGCTCAAAATCCTCTCGCTCATCTGTCTCCTGTTCGTTTTCATCCATACCACACCTACCTGATTATTGGTGTGAGTGCAACCTGTCCTCCCTGCTCAAACTGCCTGGGGGGCACCCACATGCACCAGTAACCCTCCCCCCCCCCCTCTCCCCCCCCCCCCCCCCCCCCCCCCCCCCTTGGACCAGTGCCTGCCAGGCAGCTGAGGCCAACATGGAGGGTTCGAAGACAGCCACTCTCCCAAAACAGTTCACCACGGGATAGGGGTCATAGAGCATGCTAGGGAGAGACACTGGCCAGTCTCTGCCACGTCTGAAGAGATGGAGCAAGAAGTGTTGTTCACCATCTTTGCAAAACAGCCTGACTGTAGTATCATAGAGAGAAAACTCGGTGCCATGTGGGGGTCAGCCAGTTTTTTCGCATGAGCTACAAGGGCCAAATGGTGAGCAGCCAGTGTAGGAGACACAACTTCCATGCTGGTTAAGTGAAGAAACAGCTAATTGACAGGAACAGCAAATTCTGACAACTAGGAGAGAAGAAACGCTAGACTGGTTGATTTGCGCAAGGAGCCTTGAAAAGATGGTGACTATAGAGAAGAAGCAAAGCGCAAAAGCTGTCTAGAATTTTCCATCCAGGAAGGTGTGGTCTCTTCGTAAGCAATAAAGGCCAACTCAAAACAGCGTTACTGCTGATCTGTGCTCAAGCGCTTGATCTGGGAGAGAGATGTGTCCACAAGGGGAAAAGGAGAAAACTGAATGTTTCAAGTGAAGGGAGTTCATTACTTGTGGCTCAGGGGAGACCACTCATATACTCTTCTCGGTTGAGTAGAATTAGCTTCCCACTCTCTACGAGGGGTGGGGGGGTGGGGGGAGATTCTTGATGTTATTGTGTTCCATGTAGTAAGAGGTAAGGCGTTCGTTTGAACAGGTAAGTAAGAAGAAAATCTATCATCAGAAAACAGGCAGAACAAGATGAGAGATCAAATTTTATTTTGGCTTGGAACACAGTTGTCAGCGGTGCAAAGAGCATAACATGCTTAAAATTTCAACAAAAACAGATCTCGCATAGACAACAAAGATTGTATGTTCTTGTGTGTTTCACATCAGACGATTTCTCTTGAAAGGGAAAGCTGTACGTCCTAACAGTGTAAGAATGTACTATAGTCCTTTAAACTTCCCCTTTCAGTTGTCTCTCATAAAAATTTGCTGTAGTAATGATAAACTAATGGATTTGTGAATGGCAGATACAAGTAAGTGTTTAAAAAACATACATGAACTCTTAAACATACTTATGTATCTATAATTTTTCATAAACATACTTTGTTCAGAAAGTTAGTGAATGCAGCAGCAGTAGTCAGTGTGTTTTCAAAACAATGAGTATTAAAAATGTGTGTTAATTGTGTGCGTTATCCAGAGGAGAATGAAGAGATAGTGGACAGTCCCCCAGACATTGTGATCCCAGACTCCCTGCCGTTTGCCTCCCAAGCTGGAAAACTTACAGAACATGAGGACACCAGGAAAAGGTATTGTACATTTCATTTGTACAGCTGATGCACACAGCAGAGGGGACTGAAACAGACTGCAGCATTGTTCTTCTGATAGCCATGTGGGGAATTGTCCACACTGTTATGGCTGCTATTTCTGCCTCTGAAGAAGACATTGTTGAAAATTCACTGGTTTGTTATATATTATGTAATATGTAAGTGCTACTTTGTACCAAGTTTTTGTGTGTTTTGTTGTTGTTGTTATGGGTTGCAGAGGATGCAGTTTTGAATGTGAAGTGGATGATGGATCTATAGGGTCTCTCAAGAAAATAAAGAGAATTGCAGATCTGTTCAGAAGTCAACCTTGTCATCCCTCTTTGTGTATATTTTGCCCTTTGAGATGTAGTTGTAACTGGTCTTTTGCAAGTATGGTGTGTTGTTTGTGGTTATAGCTGAAAAAAAGTCTTTAATTTTTGTGCTGTTTTTTGACAGAGCGTGTTGAGTTTGCAAAATGTTGTCCAGGGGTAGCAGTGGCATTTGAAAGGAGGATGTCACTATTCATTACAAAAAAAAAGTTAAAGGACTGTGAATTTTGATCCCACAACAAGAGTTAAAAGGCACATTACGTATTTTTGATTGCTTTGCTTGCTCACCTAACTAGTGTTTTGGAACCATTCAAGTGTTTCTGGGAAGCAGAAAGATGCAAGAAAACATCTCTCAATGTATTTTTTTTTGGTTGAGCACATGCACTTTTGTGGAGTTTACTAAATAAACATAAACAGGTGATACTAAATGACCATCTTGTAGATGTGTGTTTCTTCAGGTGTTTTGATGTGTTATATATGCAGGCAGAAGAGGGTTAAAGATGGAGATAAAGCAAACACTGCTGCTGAGGTAACCAAGGTGATTTCTTCATCCAGGAATACTGGCACCACTGAGTCTTCAAAGGTACTGCTGTTATCCTTTTATGATGATGATTTATATGTGAGTGATGCAGCTGTGGTGCACCAAAATGTAACATCCATCACAGGACACAGAAATCGGATGGTGAAGGTGGTTTTGCTTGTCCCTCCATCCCTGGTCCATCTTTGTGACAAAAAGTACTGTTCATGTCTGCTCTGCTGACTTAGATCGATCTTTGCAAGGGGAGAATTACACTGGAGGAGAACAGTGAAATCTCAAGAAATCATGGGTGTTGATGGAGGAGAATAATGAAATCACAGGAAATCATGGGTGTAGATATTATATATTGTATTTAAGTCTGTCTGTCCCAACAGTGGACATTGCCATTGTTCAGTGATCATGAGGAAAAACATGAAACCAAGAATATAGAGAAGTCAGGAATAATTCTTATAAATGATCTTGCAGAGGAACTGAATGAGTGTTTAATCAATCCAAATCAAAACTAAGCGTGGTGGGTGAGAGAGGAAATGAATTGAATACAAAAGGTTTGCAAAAATGATGTTTAAGACTGATGACCTTTAAGGGTGTAAAGAAAGGAAGTGTGAATTTCTGGTCATCTAGAAAGAGATACAAAGTGAGGGCGGGGGATGGGGGGATTGAAAAAAAGGGGTTAACGTATACATTATGATCGATTCAGCCTTTTTGTGTGTTATTCAGATTCAAAATTCACAGTTTTCTGATGGGATGTCAAATCGCAAGGTAAATTCACCAAAATTGCATTATGATAAGAGTTTTTTTGTTTGTTAGCTTGCATGCATTTTAGTGTTTTTCAAGTATGTGTTTTGTTACTTTTCTCTGCACAGCTCTGTAGTGCTTTTCAATGTTTCATTGTTTTATATAAAAAATGTGATATGATCATACACTAAAAATTATTGATGCTGTGATGTTTGCTTTATTATATAATGTTGTAATTTTGTTACATATTTCCTTTGATACCCCATACTCTCCTTCTCTGTCTCTGTCTGTCTCTCTCTCTCTCTCTCTCTCTCTCTCTCTCTCTCTCTGTCTCTCCCTCCTCCCTCCCTCCTCCCTCCCTCTGTGTGTGTGTGTGTGTGTGTGATGAAACATTGTTTTAACTTACATCATGTGCTATGGATGGAATTCTACAAGTATTTTCATAGGCCAAGAATAAATATTAAATTCAGAAAACAAACATGTTCTCATGGTTGATCTTTCATTTGCACTCATTCAGTCACATGCACATACGCACACACGCATGCACACAGCTCTCTCTCTCTCTCTCTCTCTCTCTCTCTCTCTCTCTCTCTCTCTCTCCCTCCCTCCCTCCCTCTCTCTCTCTCACACACACAATACAAAAAATTTCATAACTTTTTTCCTGTGCCATGCAGTACTGAAGAAGAGTCAGGGGAGAGCACTATGCAGGTCCCAGCTGAACGGAGCATCTTCACCGTCATCTGCTGGAGATCATTCTCACCCTGCACAGAGAAGCCAAGCAGTAAAGGACCAAACACTGCACACCCACCTGAAAATGTGTCACGATGTGAGAAACCTTGTGTCAGTTCTGCTGACTCTCTTGTGGGGTCTGAAGTGGAGATGCCATCCAGTTTTGAAGAATTCAAGACCCTAAAGGCAAGAAAACTATCACTGGGCAAGCCATGAAGCCGTATCAAATCGTGGTTCATCTAAACAGGATACACACGGAAGCCAAAGATGTAAAAAGTCCAAGAAACTGCAGACCAAGTCGGCAAAGAAGACAGCTTATGAAAAGAATGTGAAAGGTGACAAAAAAGATGATAAATGATGTAAAGAACAATGCAGATTCTGTCCTCTCCACTACAAAGAGGCTGAATGAGAATGACATGCTCGTAAAATCGGTACTAGACTCTAATGATAATGTTCAGATTTTCAGGTCTAAAAAGAATGAATTGTCTGACAAAAACGATAAAAGTAATGATGGTTTGAGCTCTGACAGAAGGACTATCATCTCCTCTGAGTCATCTTACCAGAGTGATTCAAGGCAGTCATTTGGAGTCAGTTCTAGTGTTCACAAAACAAGAATTCTTTCAGAATATTCATCAGGTAAACTGAAGAACAAACAAACAGGAGGCCAAAAAACAGAAAACAGAAAGAATGTAGAATCAGCAGCAGGCCAAGTTCAGATGACAGTGAGATCATATCTTCCAGTCAGAAAAGAACTCCAGAAAACTTTGAATGCGAAAAAAAACATCAAGTATGAAAGAAATGAACAAAGCTGTTGCCAACTCTTTTAAAAAAAAAGACCAAGAAATCTCCACAGCTGACTCGGACTGAAGCATGTGATGAATGTGACACTGACAAAAGATCAAAGAAAAGCAGAAGCATTGATAAAATTGTTACAAATAAACATCTGAATGAAGACAGTGCTACAGGGGACTTTCAAACTGATCACCCGATGAAAGGTGATAGTACTGTAGAAAACTCTTCAAAAAGTACTCATGCACTTTCATCCTTTAAGAAACCAAGCATTGATTTTAGAGAAGTACAGGCCTACAGACTGGAAATTGAAGCGGCTACTGCTCCACAGTGCGCAGAACCTCGTCGGTGTAAAAATTCTAGTGAATCCAGTAACAAAAGAGTGACCACAGGTGAGAGAAGTGGAGTTTCCAGAAAGAAAACTCAGCCTGGTCAAGATGATAGAGATGCAAGTGGAGATAAAAATGAAAAAGGCCTGGCAGTAATTGTCCCTTCAAAACAAGAAACAAAGAGGACTGATGGTGAAAACAACACAGGACATCACAGTGATCTCCATGCTGAAAAGGGTCAAGAATCTGACGAAGACTGCTCTGATCAGGCTGTTTCAATGAGCTATGTTAGAGGGGACGATGACACTACAGATTTCCGCTTTGATCTGGATGCAGCCAATGAAATGCCAAAAAAAGAGAGTCCCAGACAAAGCCCAGTAAAACATAGAACGCCAACAGATAAGAAAGTACAACGCACTAAGGGAAGCGCATCGTCTCGGCGTCAAAGAACAGCTGCGTCTACACACACAATGACCTGTAGTGGTGATGCAGGTTTCAGGCAACAATTTATGGACAATATTTCTCTGTTTTCCAGTGTACAACAAAAAGATGTGTCAGTGCAGAACAAGGAAAGAATTGTCTCTGTGCAGAAATCACTTATCAAAGACAAAGGTGAGTTGACAGACAGAGAGAACGCCCGGTCAGCACAAAATAAAAGAGAGATTATCTCAACTTCCCCTCGGTCCAGAAGTTCTAACTGCAAAGCTTTACAGGGGCAAACAGACCAAAGAGTCACTGGTCCACAGTCAAGAACTTTGAGAAAGAGGCAACCCAAATCTTACAAAGAAACTGAATCCCCCCAAGCAAGTCCTGAGGCAGATGATTATGACAGTGGACTCCATAAACAAAGCCTTTCAAAATCAGTCATCTCAGACAAGAAACTCCTGTTTTCTAAATCGGAGGAGAGGAGGTCAGGCAGTGAGAGGAGGTTTTTTCAGAAGACGTTCACCATGTCCATATCCAGCATCCAGGCCAAGGCATCATATAACCGCCCTGCCACAGACCCTTACACCTTTGGTGAAGAGTGCGACAGCTGTGAAAGAAACCTGGCAAGTCATAACAGAAGCTAAAAACCAAATCACGCAAGAGCAGGCCAACAGATTCAAAGCTGAGAAACCAGAATATGTTACTTCCCTTGGGAAATAGATCATTTTCATGGGATGGGAATGGAGATAATACAAAGCTAAAAAACCAGAACAGTTCGGTTCCTTCGAGAAGTACAGTGTTTTGTTGGGATGAAGATGAAGACAATGATGCTGATGTAGAAGGTTCTCAAGAGAGTGATACAAAGAAGAGCAACAATTTCCTGATCTTTAACTCTCCCACACCACACCCCAAATTGTGGCAGTCTGATCCAAGCCAGAAAAAGACTTCACACAAACAGCTGCACAGCCATGTGAGTATGTGCTGCATCTCTTCTGTTTTGTCCAAATTTTATCAGTAATTCATATTGCCTGCAGGTAACTCATGCACGCACACATTTTTAGAACAATTTCATTGATGTTTTGTTGAAGATAATGTTACCTTGAGAATGTAGCTTCGGTATATGATCTCAGAGTGTGTGTGTCTATGTGTGTGTGTGTGTGTCTATTTCTATGGAGTTGTTGTTCTTCTTCTGCTGCTTCTGTTTATGTGCATTGATTTTTGTGAGCATTTCTTGCATGTGTGATTCAGTCAGAGCATAAGATTAATATTCTATAAATCATAAGGTAACCAGACATGCAGACACACACGAAAAGAAAGACACATATTTTTAAACTGGTGGTATTGATGTTGCCTCTGTCACATGAATGCAAAGATCACACGATCACACACTCAAGACTACATGTGATTTGGAGGTTTACCCAGGAACAGACAAGTCATTATGCAGCTCTTGCATCAAGATTTCAAACTGGTGTATTTGTTCCTCTGTATAGCTCACAACATCCAGACAAGGAGAATGTGGACAAGGAAATAATCCACTCTGTCCAACTGTCCTCCAGAGCAGCATGGCCCAGTCCATAACAGGTGAGAGAATTTGGGGTGTTTATGATGCTCCTCCATTCCCAAGTTGTGATTGGGCTAAACTCTGAAGAAGGAAAAGGATCATAGTTCTATTTTGACCTTTCTTTTTTTCAGTATGTCGTTCTTGAACTGGTACACAAACATGAGAAGGAAACTGCTCTCTGTCTCTCTCTCTCTCTCTCTCTCTCTCTCTCTCTCTCTCTCTCTCTCTCTCTCCCTCAAAAAGAAAATAGATAACATTTTAATGGTGAACTGGGATCATTCTAGCAAGTTGAGGTGTGTATTTGTTTTCTTTCTGGGCTTGATTTGGGCATCAAATGTCAGATTAGTTTTTTTTTTTTTTTTAATCGTCAATGAGAGAGCTTTTGTTTAAAATGCAGTGTAATTAACGAATGTGATATGAAGTTACACAAATCTCTTTTTTTTTTGCTGCTGCCCCATCTTTGTGCCACCTCAGTGGCATTGCTACCACACTGTTTATTCCAACCCCTGTCCACAGCCACACACTGGCCCATCCTGCTGCAGCCCTGGTGCTGGCAATCCACAGGGAGCATTCAATGTCGAGTCATGAGAGGCAACCCTTCAGAGGAGACACTGCACTGCTGCAGAGTCACTGCGGTGGTGTTTAGTGACACCTGTTCTGATTCAACATGTGCAGGACACCACCCACAAAGCCCGCTGCTGCTGACAATAATTACTTAGTCAGGGAGCTGGCATGAGTGAGCTCTCCCTCCAGAGGGTGCTGCCACATCCGTCCAGCAACAGCCCCCATGAATTTGCCAATGCCAGTGACCTCAACAGAACCAAATCAAGGCCATGGATGTGTGGAGAGGCAATTGAAACTGAGGTGACCATGAGAGCAGGCCATGAAGGGCCACAGAATTGCAGACATTGTTTTAATGCTGGTCAGTGAGGAGGAGGATGAAGACGATGTTATGGATTTCCATTCTGATCTGAGACTGCATGACAGGGCTGTACTCTACACTTGCTATCATAATGCATCCTGGCATCAACCAAGCCCGAGGGATACAGACACCTGCAGTGTTGGTCAGGAAATTTGAGCAACACTCTCAGAGACAAATCCACTAAGTGGATAAAATTCAACTGTGTGGTCCCTGCCTTCTCAACTAAGCCCATAAGAGGCTCAACTCTGGGTAGGAGCTGGTGGGGACAAAAACATTTCTACAAATAAATGAATGACTGATGGGAGAGTCCCATGGACCTCCCAGTCTGGAGTCGGTGATACTAACCACTCTGCCACAGCAGCTGATCTGAATCTCTTCCTGCTTTCATACAAATTGAAAACTTAAATGTGCACTCATGAAAGGGCGTCAGTTTTGGTGGTTGTAAGTAAGGAAAAACTGTAAGAGTAAATGCTAAAGTTTATACTTCATCAAATGATGTTTCATGATGCGGTCATGTTGAAAACTATGAGTTAATTTGGTTCAACAGTTAGATTTTCTTCATGAAGGTTTTATGCCATGTGGTTGTAGGTGCTGAAATCTGATACTTTATTCATATCTACATGCATGAAAATGACAGTGGTTGTAGCATTCACTTTAATTGCCCTGCTTCACCAAGCTTTTACAGATCGGAGGTTGGCATTTGGTTGTAAAAGTAACAAATAAGGGAGATGACTTTAGCTACATGCCCATGACTAAAGCTGCATTGGGTGTCAGTCCACCTTTGAAGTCTCCTTGTTTAGTATGTGTACAGCATTTGTGCTAGAGAACTGATACCTGTAGTAGAATCAGTCTGGAATTAAAAGTAATTGTTTCACTCAGGGAACAACTTTGCCTCCCTTACTGTTACTGTTTACATCTTCATGCCTCATTCAAGATTTCTTAGGGCGATTCTTTTTGTTGTTGATTATTGGGTGTTTTGAGCTGGGAGAATGTTCAACCCTGTTGTGTGTTGGGGTTTTTTTTTTTTTTTTTTTTTTTTTTTCCGTTTTGGTTGATGATTATGAGGTTGGTTTTGGGCGGAGAGATGTCAAGGTGATTGTGTTTTGCTTTTTTTTTTTTTTTTTTTTTGGGCTGAGGGTTATTGGGTGGGTTTGGGGCAGAGAGAATGTTAAGCTGAATTGAATTTTTTTTTTTCTTTTTTGCGGATGATTATTAGGCAGGGTTTGGGCAAAGAGAACGTTAAGCTGAATTGTATGCTTTTTTTTTTTTTGTTTTGTTTTCTTTTTCTTTTTTGCTGATGATTATTGGGTGGGTTTTGGGCAAAGGAAATGTTAAGCTGAATTGTATACTTTTTTCCCTACTTTTTTGCTGATGATTATTGGGTGGTTTGGGGCAGAGAGAATGTTACGCTGATTGTATGCAGATTTTTTTTTTCTTTTTTTTTTTTTTTTTGGGGGGGGGGGGGGGGTGATTACTGGATGTGTTTTAAGCAGAGAGAATCCTTGGTATACTGTAATTGGAGTCAAGTGTTGGGCGTATTTTGGCCGGGAGAATTTTGCACCCAGCTGTTTGTTTTCAGTTATTAAGTGTGGTGTGAACAGGGAGAATTCTTTGCCTGACTTTGTTTTTATTTATTGGGTGTGGTTTAGGCAAAGAGAATGTTAGTTGAGCCTAATTGTAATTGTGGGTTGGGTTTTAGAGAAGGGAGAATTCTTTGCAACTGTGTTGCCAGTTAGTGGGCATGGTTTGAGCTGGGAGAATCTTATGTCTAAAACAGTATTTGTTCTTGATCTGGGGAGTCGTTTCTTGCATGGAGAAATATTAGCTTAGCTGTGTTTGTTCTTGATTATTAGGTGTCATTTGACCAAGCAGGATTTGTTAGCCTAAATGTGTTTGTTCTGATTAATGAGTGTGTTTGTTTTGTTTTTTTTTTTAAGGTAGAATTCTTAGCCTAATGCTGTTTGTTATTGATTAGTGGGTATATTTTGAGCAGGAGTAATTCATAGCCTTATTACATTTTTTTCTTGATAATTGAATGATTTGAGCACAGAGAATTTGTTTGCCTAGTTGTATTTGTTGTTGATTATCAGGTTTGTTTTTTAACATTGAGAATACTTGGCCTAAATGCCTTTGTTGTTGATGATTGTCTTCTTAGCAGAGTAGGGAGAATGCTGAACCTGATAGCTTTGTGATTGATTACTAGGTGTGTTTTGAGCTGGAGAATCTTGGAGTTGTTGTGCTTGTCATTGATTACAAGGTGTGCTTTGATTAGGGTGTGTGTCAACGGTAATTCTGTTAACTATTGATTATTGGGTGTGTTCTGAGCAGGTAGAATGAATAGCTCAGTTGTGTTTTGTTGTTAATTATTGAGTGTACTTTGAGCAAGGGTAATCTTGTAGCCTAATATGTTGTTGATTATTGAATGTGTTTGAAACAGAGAGAATGTTTGGCCTGATTTGTCGTTGATTATTGGTTGCGTTTTGATCATGGATATACTTTGCCTTAATGGTTGTTAATTTGTTTTATTTTATTTTTTAAGCATGGAGAATGATTAGCTGAATTTGTCGATTGTTGAGTGTGTGTTTTGAACTTAATTCACTCTGTTGTTTAAGGGTGCGTTTTGAACAGGGAGAATACTTAGCTTAATTGGTGTTGATAAGCATGTGTGTTTAGCAGGGAAAATGCATTGCCTAGTTTGCTGTTAACTTGTGTGTGTGTGTGTTGGGGGGGAGGAGGAGGATTATATCAGGAAAAATTTTTAACCTGATTTGTTGATTATTGTGTGTCTGTGGTTGTGTGTGTGTGTGTGTGTGTGTGTGTGTGTGTGTGTGTGTGTGTTTTATCAGGAAGAATGCCTAGCCTATTTTTTTTTTAAACGCTCAGCCTGATTTGTTGATCATTGTGTGTCTGTGTGCATGCGCTTTTTTTATCAGGAAGATACTTAGCTAACTTTTTTGTAATTATTGGGTGTGTGAGCAGGGGAAAAAGCAGAATTCCTCAAGGACTCCAGTGGCAAAGAATATGCTGAAGAGTAAACCAACAGTGAGTTGTGTGTTTGTTGGTCTACAGTTTTGTTTGTTCCACATCTACATAATTTGCCCTAGACTTCCCACACTGAGGAGTGGTCCAGTGTTGTATTTTAATGATTCACATATTCATTCCTTTTTTTCCATACAGGTTTGATTGTTTCAGTAAAATTCTAAAACCCAAAAAGTCTTTTTTTGTGTGTGTGAATAAGTTTGCAATTAGTTAGACAGCTGCTTACATACTTTCAGTTTTCGTTTTACACCAGTTACATTTGATTATTTATGTTTTGTAAAGAGTTTGAGCTAGTAGTCTCCAAATCGTGTGTGTCAGTACGTGTATATGCATGCTTGGTTTTTGTTGTTTTTTTTTCTTTAAGGTATTAACCTTGGTATCTGTACCTGTCTCTGTGGATAGTAATTAATCAACCTGCTTTTGCTTTTCACAGTTAGCCTCTCAGAAGTCTTGCAGAACATTTTGTATGATATTATCAGTTGCTTTCATCTTTGTATGTTTTAATTGGCAGACAATCGAATGACTGTACTAATGAGAAATTGGTAATAGGTGCTTTTTTTTTAGGGAGCAGTGCACCTTTGTTATTCTCTAACATTTCTTAATACACTGTAGTATACATTAGTAAATAAAGCTCAGAATTTTTTTTTTATCATCATCTGTCATAGTAAGTCGAAGTTCTGAATTTTGCATGATCTTTTGTCATTATCTCAGCAAAATAAATTGAGTTTTTTATTATTATGTGTCATAGTGATTGGTAAATCGAGTTCTGAATTTGTTAAATTATTATCTGCCAGAGTCATCGATTAATCAACCTCTGAATTTCCCATTATCCTGTGTTGTGTGGTCATCTGTAGACTAAACTCTGAATTTTTTTTTTTCTTTTTTGTCCTCTGTCATTGTCATCAATGAATCAAGCTCTGCATTTTCTCTGTGAATTGTTCTGAAATGTAGATGGTCAGTTTTTTTGGTTTAGTATAGGGTCATAGTCAATGTCTGTCTGTATTTTTGCATCATGATAATTTTGTTGTTGCTGGCAGAGTAAACCAGGTTTGGAGGACTCATTCAACTATTCAAACACTGAAAGTCCTTCAAATGTAAAGTAAGTGTTTTGCATGTGAAGAGAACACTGTTACTGCTTATGCAGTTTAAAAAGTGGAAAACAAAATGGTAAAAGAAATGTGCCATGAAGAGGTTGAAAGAAAGAGTTAAAGAACAATTTATACACAGACCTGTCACATGCCCCAGTTTCACTGTCGAAGCTCTGTTATCTTGTGCTGTGTTGTGTGCTCCTGTCACAGTCAGAGTTATAGTACTTTGAGAGCCATAAGCAAAAAAATTGTGATTGTTTCTTTAAAACCCATACTGGTTTTCAAAGAAGATAACAATCTCTGTGCGGCATTAGGTGGATCAAGTGAAAGTCAGTCAGATTTGACTGTGCAATATAGTGCTATGGGTTGGATTATCAGAAAATCATACTGAAATTTCTGTAAGTTGATATACTTGATTCTAAATGATGTCTCAGATAGAGGATGGGAGAGAGAAGAAGAGATGGTACATGCTAAAGTGGAGCAGAGCAAATGTGTCTTTAAGCTCTGAGGGCACACATGTTTTCTTCATATCTGTCTTCCAAAACAAAAGCATTATCTCCACTCGACATGGAATATCACCAAACATCGGGATCTCCCCAAAAACAAACTGGAAGAGCAGCGACTTGCCTTCATCCCACCAAGTCAGCCAGAGCCCTTGGTGAGCTCACTACGTTATGCCCTGACTGAATGAGTTTAGTTTTTTCTCCTTTTCTTTGGCAAAGGAAAATGTCTTATTGGCTCTTTGTTGTTTTTTTTTTTAGCTTCAGTTCCATTGCATTATGGATTCACAAAGACATTCTTTTGACCTGGTCCTTCCTTCTGATTCTAACTTGGTGGAATTTAGGCTCTCCCAATTTGGGGTGTTTTTTGTTTGGTTTTTTTTTTTTTTTTTTGTTTTTTTTTTCAGGTTTTTCATTTCTTTTATATTCTGATGTATGGTGATGTTCCACACCATAAGGCATTTGTTTGGCCAGGCATGTATTTCATAAAACTACTTGTAGAAAATTTCCTGTAGCCAGATGTGAAGGCAAACAATAACGACTATTTGAAAATTTCTGAACTTCTATTTGAGAAGTTCATGGTGGAACACAGTGACGACAATCTGCTAGTTTGTTGACACTGTATTATTCATTTCTAACTGGTAAACAATCAGTTGAGTACTAATTTTCTATGTACTTGAAATGCCAGTCAGTCAGTCTTAAAATTCTCTGATCTTTCTCTCTTCCTTTCTCTCTCAGTCTTTGTTCTCTCTCTTTCTATCTATCTCAATCTCAGTCTCTCCCCTCTCTTTCTGTCTGTCTGTCTGTCTGTCTGTCTGTCTGTCTCTCTCTCTCTCTCTCTCTCTCTCTCTCTCTCTGTCTGTCTGCCTGTCCCTCTCTCTCTCTCTCTCTTTCACTCATAGACATACAGTGTATATATACACGTACACAGAGACACACACACACAGAGATATGTATAAATGTAAACTGTAATATGAACTGCAGCATTCTTACAATCAAATCAGCTACAGATCTCAAATCAGTTCAGCTGTTGGGACTGTTAATCCCATTACTTTTTAATTTCCAAGTCAAGCGGGCTAAAGAAATACTTGCTGGAGTTTCCGAACATCTGCTCAGGAATAATGGAAAGAGAGGGGAGGAAAAAGGAAAGAAAAGAGAGATTCTGTCAATCACATCACTCATCATATAAAAGTTTTATGTCCTTAATACTTTTGTTTCCCAGCTCAAGGAGATTCTGAGTTTTTCCAGTGAAAGGAGATTCTGAGAGCTTCATTTACTTAAAAGCAGTCATTGTAGGAGAAGGTCATAAATGATCTTAAGAAGTGCATATGTATGCTTCTGGAATGAACTGTAGTGTCTAATGTTTGAAAAGTCAACATCTTCAGGGGGCAAAACCTCCTGGCCCCTACCGACACACAGCCCTGGATGCTCTCTGGGTCTGGAGGCCCCAGGCCCACAGCTCCTCTTTTTGATTCTCAAAATGTGGCATACATGAGCTATATGCTTGTTTGCAGTAGACACACGTTGTTGCTAGAAACTCGAAATTAAGGTAACTAGTTACGTTTGTCAATAATGAAAATACAAGATGGTTTCAGAACTTCCTATGTTCTTGGAGTGACAGTTTTTTGATGTTTTATACTGTAATGTCTAGTTTGTGTTTGAGAAGTTTGGGCATACATTTGAGAATATATGAGTCACACATGAAGCTTCAACCATGGGTGTGTGTGTGTGTGTGTGTGATAGGTTTTTTATGTTTTCCTTCGTTGGCAGGAGTTGCTGACATTCTGCAAATTAGGCATACAGTGATTTTTTTTTTTAACTTACTATAGTAAAGAGGGATGGGGGATCCCCTTTTCCTGCACCTGCAAGGACTTGCTGTAAACCGAACCCAGTGTTAGAGAATATTAATGACTCCTGGCAGTTTGGGGAAAACACATTCCTAGTAAAAGGAGGATAGGGGTTGGGGGGGCAGTACTTTTGGGTTGGGGGGGCAGTACTTTTCCCCTGGTTATTTCTTTTGTGGTATGACTCAGCATATTGGACACATCAGGTCTGACCGTGGAACAGAGATCAGCAGGCAGAGATCTGTCGTCTCCTTGTCTCCAGCATACCGCACCCTCAGCATGCCCAGTCAGCACAGGGTAATGATACCAATCAACTCTTGGACTGTTCATTCATTCATTTCTTTCGTTTTGTTGGTGGTGGGTGTGTTTGTTTTTAACCCTTAAAGTGCTGCCAGTGATAAAAGATGCTGACAGGAAGTGTGCTTAAAATCAAAGGCAGGAGTGCTGTCACTCTATATGCTCTGTTGTTGTAGGGCTGTGTTATGCATATTACTTACGGTAGATGGGTAAACCAGTCTGGAATCTAGAAATATGTATATTATGGAGAAAATCATACTGAAATCTGAAATGTAGCAAGGGATATTCCTCAAAAAATATCCTGCAATATTTGTGCCAAGATAACCACAAAAAAAAGTGCTGAAGATTGTAAACCATTGTCTGTTTATCTCGACTTTCATGTGACTCAAAAAACAGCACAGAAGTGTAGAAATTATCTTATATAGCGCATGTGTCAGCATTTCAGCTGCTGGGCTTCTTTTGATTGTTACTGTCATAATAAGCATTGGATCCTTTATCGAGACACGCCAGCCTGTCAGTCCTGCCTGTGTCTTCTTCAAAATATGAAACAACAAAAGAAAGAAAAGAAAAACAGCTTAAAATGATTCCTGAACAAAATGATCACTATTATTTTAGTAAGTATTGTTTTAAAAAGCAGCTTATACTAAAATCGGTTGTTGACTTGATTCTAGTCGGAACCATCAGTTGATTCATTCCCATACAATGCCCTCTTTTGTGTCAGCAGACTAAATAATTTAGGAAGCCCATGTGTGCGGTCTGGACCAAAATAGATCAGACTTGCTTTGCAGGCCATCACTGCTTTGCCACTGTCAGGCTTAGCAACTAGCCTGTCCCTTGTGCAGCTGACTATTATATATCCTCTTCAAAGTCACTATATGTTCTGACTGACTGAAACCAATTTATTGCTGAACAATTAATGCTGAACAATTCTGAACAATTAAGTAGTGGGGGGAAACCAATTTATTGTCAGATTAACTCATGGTTGTACTGACATTTAAGAAAACATTATGAAAAGAATGTCTTCATTTTTCATTCAAAGAAAAGGAACATAATTAACACACACACACACACACACACACACACACACACACACACACACACACACACACACACACACACACATACACACACACACACACACACACACACACACACACACACACACACACACAGAGAAAAAGGCATAGAAAAAAATATAATTCTGCCCATTTTATATATAATCTTGTATCCCTTTGCCACTATCTCTCTCTCTCTCCCTCTTCAAACGTCAAAGCATTAAACTTATAGACAGAAATATTCTACACACACACACACACACACACACACACACACACACACACACACACACTAAGGGCCCATGTATACTGGTATCCAGACACATCAATTCTGTGTGGCCACATGCATATCCAATACATTGGAGTCAAGGATCATCAAAGTATGGAACTGGCTGACATATTACTCATAAGAGTCAGACAGCTTATGGGTGTATATGGATTGGAGAGGGGGAGAGAGAGGGAGGAAGGGTACATGTTTACTTAATTTCCCATACAAAATGTGCATTGAGAAAGTGAACAGTGAAACAAAAGTAAATCTAGGCAGTAATAAGTAAACGAAAACAAGGCCGAACTCACAGTAATAAGTTAATGAAAACAAGGCTGAAATCCTGAGGTTTAGGATGATTGTTGAACAATCTAGGATCGAACCCAAACAGAGCCATCATCATGATTCACCTCACTCTGTCAGAAAATCCTGAACATTGCTCAAGGGTGAATCAAGCAACTTTGATGTTAATATGCCAAATGACTGTCATTCAGGCAACTGATTGTTGTATTGGTGAGTTTTGGACAGTTTACCCCTCTCCTGAATATTTGGAATAATATGTCTGGTATTCCAGAGCAGCATATTTGTGAAGAGCAATGCATTATAAACTTTTTATGTTCCACTGTTCTGTGACTGTTTTTTTTTTTCATGATTCGTGTTCTCAACACTTTTTTTTTTTCCATCTCTGTTTTTAGAAAAAATGTGGTGAAAACTGCACAGTGATTGATGTAAGAAAAGCCTGCAAAGTGAATCACATGCGAATCTCTCTCTCTCTCTCTCTCTCTCTCTCTCTCTCTCTCTCTCTCTCTCTCTCTCTCTCTCAGACACAGACACGCACACACATATGCACACACATGTGCGCATGCACACACACACACACAGGCACATGCACATTTGCACACACACGTGCGCATGCGCGTGCACACACACACACACACACACACACACACACACACACACACACACACACAAGGCCTGCTTGGAAAATTCTGTAAAGTGACTGACGTACACGAACACTAGAAAGTGTAAGAAAACCCTGTAAAATGATTGATATAGGAAAACCACTAAAGTGTTTGATGGAACAATTATCATTAAAGTGACTGATGAACAAAAACTCTGGTGGCCAATACATGGTAGTGTCAGCCCCACTGTGATGTAGCCACCATGGCTGGCTGGGTGGTAAACAGTATGATCTGACTTGGCCCAAACAGCCCAGTGACAGAGGTTCCCATTCAGGGTCTGTACACACCAAGTCCAGGGAGGGACAGTGGTCAGTCATCAGTGCCAAGACTGCCAGCAGGAAAAGTGATATTGCAGAGGATATCGTCAGTGTCACCACTCCAAGAACGTGGACTATCGATAGCTATCAAGCAGGTCTGTATTTAAGATCTTTTTCTTTCAGCTTTTTTTTCAGCTTTCAAAAGTGATGTGGAACATGAAAAAGGGAGAGGGGCGGGAGAGGAACATATAAGAAACTACTAAACATTCAAATGAACTCCTTTGATTTTCAATCATGCAACTGTCAGATTCTCACTCACACAATATTGACACCCAGTGAATCAGAGACAAACAGAAGAGAGTCCCCCCCCCCCCTTTAATTAATATAACTGAATTTGTTATGTTATTACATAAGAATACTGTCCATTATCATTTCACATAATCACATGTTTCACTTTGAAACATTTACCCAGGTCCTTTTTGACTCAGAAATACATGTTAAAATTGGCCTCACACGGTGCCACAAAGATACCTATTTTAGCAAACAAATTCCTGGACTTAGCAGTCCTACAGCACAGTTGTCTTTCCCGGTTTTGGCCTCAGCAACCCTTAAATCTTTACAGTCTCCGCAACCACATGTCAGCTTACACAGTGCAAACTGTGCTTGTGGCCCTCTCAGTACTGGAAAGTCAAACTGTATGACCATAGTTGATCTTGAGAAAAAATACCTGAAATGAAAAGAAAAACAAATTCATCATCTTTATAACTATTGAGAAATTATCTTTATCAGTGCAGTATTAATCTCCATTATCCTGTTCATTTCTCATCACCACCATTTTACTTGGAGGTCTGCTAAGCCTGTCCCGGGCCAGTCGTGGCTTTTACTTTATATTTATCACAGACATCTCCCATATCATAAAAACAAAATATTGAGGCATGCACTCTCCCCACTGCCTCAACATAGACACCATCGATCAGTCTGTCCTCTGATTCATCCACCATCCTACTGGTGATAAACCAGTCATCTTGGGTTATTTCTTCACTACATTGGATCCATCTAGAGCTTCACAGTTTCCAAGACTAGGTGGGCCAGTACACAAGAGGGCAGACAAGACTGTAAAATCTTTCACTTGTCAAAAGCTTGCATAATAATCCATGCTTTGCATTAACATCCATTTCTCACAAATATCAAACGGGAACTTGGGCACAGTTCTAAACTGTATCATTGCCATTAACACACACACACTCACACACACACACACATGCACACGTACACACACAATCACATGTACAGATGTGTGCAGAACAGCTCTAACTCCAATATGGTGCATGTTTGCAGATAGAGCGGCAAACTCCAGTATAAAAAGCAAGGTCAGTATTTTTTTCTCCTCCTTTGTTTTTTTTTGTTTTTTGAGGGGGATGTGGGATTCATGTGACTTGTTCAAATAAAGGCAGAATCACTGGGCTCGTTTAAATATGGTGAAGGTCATATTAGTCATGAGAGCTTGGTCATGAATCCGTCGTCAAAGAAACAAAAGGTTCAAGATTCAAGCAGCGACTCACATAATGTACAAATGGCAGCATGCTTCACTTTAAAATCTGATGCCATGTATTGATTAAAAAAAAAAAAAAATTGAAAGGGTGTGAGCACCAGTCGTACACAAAAATGAAGAAGAGATATGAATAAGCATTCAGTTTATACTTATAGGAAGGGCATGTGCTGTATGAACTGGCCATAACTAAATGCAAGATTGTATCATTCATATTGCAGAAGTTATTTTGGGGCTTAAAGTCTCTTTTCTGCATCTTGCATACATACATTTGTGCAGTAACAGATTACATCATCTCTTTCTTTCTCTCTCTCTCTCTCTCTCTCTCTCTTTCTTTCTCCCTCTCTCTCTCTCTCTCTCTCTCTCTCTCTCTCTCTCTCTTGATGCAGTCCATGTGAAGTGAAATTTCTTTCAGAATATTTGGCTGAGACGTTTCACATTTGAAAAAAAAAAGAGGGGGGGGGGGGGGGGAAGCAAAGTCTAAGGACATACAGAAAAGAATTGTTATGTGTATGTATTGTGATCTTTGAAGTATATGATAAATTGCAGGCATTGTAAACAAATAATGTTATTTTGGGCAACCAGAAACTACAAGGCATTTCAGAGAATATAAAGAAACTGTAGCATGCAGCCTAAAAATACATTGTATACAGTCTGAAAATAGAAGACTTTTGTAGGCATGAAGACATGTTGTAGGCATGAAGATATGTTGTACAATGGCAGATAACCTAAAGATGCAACATACCATAGCACACAACTAAAGATGCAAGGTATTTTTAGTTATTGTAGGGCACTGAAAGATACAGTACAACAGACAGCCTAATGGTACAATGTAATGTTGCAGAAAAAGTAAAGGTATAACATATTACTATATACAGATTAAAATTACACGATTGTAATGCAGGCAACCTAAAACTACTCATATTCATTAAAACTAATGATGTTATCATATTTGACCTAAAATTACAAAATATTATTGCAAATTCAAGATACTATAGCAGGATACCTAAAGGAACTGGCGCAAAGATATGAAATATCATTTGAAAACAATTTTAGGATACAAGGCGTTGTTAAATATAATCTGCAAGTACAAAATAGAATTGCAGACACCCAAATGGTACAAAATACCCTTGCTGACAGTCTACATAAAACGTCAGTTTTGGTTATCCAAAAATATCAGATAATTGCAGAGAACCTTTAACTGCAAGAGGTAATTGCTGACGGTCTAAAGATACAAAATATTGTTGCAGGCAATCTCAGGATCCATGATATTATTATAGGCAACTCGAAATACAAGATATTATTGCAAGCAACCTAGAGATACATGTTATTCTGCAGGCAACCTAAAGAGACACAGAACCATTACAGGCAACCTAAAGAGACACAGAACCATTGCAGGCAACCTCTAGATGTCAGACGGTGATGCATAAAGCTACATGATACTATTGTAGACAGTCTACTGGTAGTGTGTGTGCACATGTATGTGTGTTTGTGTATGCTCCTACATATGTGTGTGTTTGTTCAGTATATTATCATACATTAATTTTTTGTTCTGTGCAATGTGTCTGATGTTTTGTGATGGTGTGGAACAGTAAGGGGGTGCAGGCGAAGATCGATAATGGAAGGTAGGTTCAGGAACCAAGGGACAACAGCCAGCAAAGAAAATGCAGATGAGACAACATGAAGTTTCTTCCCTTTTATTTTTCATCCCAAGCTATGAGCTCACACAAGGAACACACGCACACACACTAGGAGCACTACCCAGGTAACACGGCTGTGTCACACAGCACCTTTAGATATGTAGTGCGAGCGGGGCCGCAAAGCCAGCGACACGCCGTTGGAGACAAAACAGCCTCGCAAGACAGGGACTGACAGAAATTTGTGCTGTCTGTCGCAGCTTCCATGTTGTCTAACTGCCGTGCCGTCCGTTCAAAATATTGAAACATATTTACTATCGATGAAAAATCTCAGAACTCGTGGAATGAATGTGGCATGTTGCATATGATAATTTTGTCGCTGTATTAAGTTACTGATAATTGAAGTAGGAGAATGAACCCACTTTTAACGAGTTTGAGTGATTTTTTTTCTGTATTGCGATAAGAAACACCAAACACCCTGAAATAATTTGTAATGAATGAATAGAAGGCGTCTCACTCTTTTCATACATATAGAAAAGATTTTCCATGACTGTGTTTGAGCAGAGAACTTTGTCTCTGAAAATTGATAGAAAACAGTACCGACTTTCCTTTTCGCCAGGTCATCGACATGCGATTTTGATAAAATATTCGATTAAAAAATACTCTCTTGAAATGGACTACTGGATAATAATTTTTATACATTTTCAATTGTATTTATCACAGAATAGAGTCATTGTCAAGATTTCAATAAGGAATGTAGAATGACAGTTTAGATAAAAACTCAGACAATGACAAAGAGTGGAGTGAAGAAAGCAGCTGTTCAAGAGAGGTCGGCACCATCAATTATTTACATAGTCGCAAGTTTGTGCGGAAAAGATCTTGGGCATGGGATATATAAATGAAAACCTACGGGTTCAGTTTTATGTGTGCGTATTGGATTCTACAGTTTTTTCTCATACTTTTTGTGAAATCAAGAAATATTTGAAGGTTTGGCTAGCGGAGGATTCAAAATGGTGCCAAGATTAACTGTGCAAAATATCAGTTCTGAGGAAATATGGGCTTTTCAGTCCAATACAGTTGTAACAAAAATTAATAATTAATTTTTGTGACTTCAGTAATTATATAATTATGTAGGTTCTGAGAGTTTGCACAAAATAATCAAGATTCATCAGTCAAGGGAGGCAAGGGGGAAGGTAACTTTCGAACAATACATTTCATCTACTAGAGATAACCAAGAAATATGTATACTGTTAGCACCTCGCTACAATTTATTTGTTAATATTTATAAATACTCTGTTGCCTATGTTGTTAGGATTAGGGCTATATGAATTGTCGTCATTATCATATTGTGGACACCCTAAAGACACAAAATATTGTAGACAGTCTTACAGTACAAAATGTTAAGGCATGCAGCATATAGAAACAAAAAATTGTATGCTAATAGAAGACATAAGATACGCAGACAACCTATGGAATGAAGATACTGTTGCTGCCAACCTGTACATACAAGATAGTTATGCAGGCAACTTGTAGATTCAAGATGCTGCTGCAGTCAAGATTATTACAGATAACCATATAGTCAGGTACTGTAGCAGGCAAGTTGTAGATTTTAAGATATTGCTGGTAATCTGTATATTCAAGATATAATTGCAGGCAACCTGTGGATTCAAGATGATAATGCAGGCAAGATTATCACAGATAACCATATAGTCAGGTACTGTAGCAGGCAGTCTGTAGATTTTAAGACATTGCTGGTAATCTGTATATTCAAGATATAATTGCAGGCAACCTGTGGATTCAAGATGATAATGCAGGCAACCTATACATTCAAGTTACTTTTACAGGCAACCTAATGATATGTTTTTATCATAGGTAACCAGTGTATGTCAAGGCATCATAGAGATTTAAGGTACTGTAGCGGGCAACCTAAAGATACGAGATATTGCAGGCAACCAGTTCCACACTAGCAGCAGAAAAGAGATCACAAAGGGAAAGCACTGTGTACAAAAAAAATCAGTTAAATCAGCATTAAGTCACAGTCTCTAGCTTCTTCATTCAGTGTATGAATGTAAACCAGAGTTGGACTTTCTTGAAGAGTGATTTCTGGTCTTTTTTAGGTTGTTTCTGTTGTGTTGCAGTGTGTGTTCTTTTTGTTTTGATTTGATTTGTTTTGTTTTTTTTACCTTTAATTTGGTATTTCTTTCACTTTTTTATTTTTACAGACTTCTTTGTGCTGATTTTGTTTAAGTGTATCACTTTATAGCTTTACTTCAGAATTAAAGAAAGGAAAGTTCTGTCATTTAAATTGTGATGGCGTGGAGGGGTAAGGGGTGTGCAGGTGAAGACAGGCAGATGATGGTAAATGCAGGAGCCAAGGGACAGCAGCCAGTCAAGAAGACACAGAGACGATGTGGAGGTTTTCTCCTTTTATTGACATTCCATAGCAAAGAGCTCAAACCAGGCACACTGCCCTGGGAACTCTTCTCTCTCTCTCTCTTAGCACTCAGCACACTGAGCACTCTCTCGTGCCGATTGCTCACTCGGGGACCACACTAAGCAACACTCTGGACAACACTCTGCGGACACTCTCGCCGCGCCTCAAATATATACAGCTTGACCGGACTGCAAAGCCAACAACGCAGCGCCCACAGGCAAAATGAGCCTCGCGAGACAGCAAATGTTGAAATTTGTGCTATCTGTCGCAGCTTCTGCGTTCTCTTGCTCGCCGTACATTCAAAGTATCCAAACATATTAGACATCGATGAAAACCTCAGAACCCAAGGAATAAAATGCAATAAGTCATAATTGACAACTCTGTGTGGCTGTGTAAAGTTATTGGGAATTAAAGTCGTAGAATGAAGCCACTTTTAACGAGTTTACTTCATATTTTCCTTTATTTCGATGAAAAAAAAAGCAAACTGCATGAAATAATTTTGTAATGACTGAATAGCTGGGATTTCATTTTTTTTATACATATAAATTTCATTATTCAAGATGCCATCCAAGCGGAGAACTTTGCGTTTAAAATTTGATAGAAAACACAACTTGCCTTATCGTCACATGGCGTCGCCATGTGCTTTTAACACAATTTTCGATAAAATGTTATTCGTTTGAATGGTCCATCGGACAATAATTTTTCATATATTTTCGGCTGCTTGTATCATAGAAACGAAGTTATTAAAAAGATTTCGATAGGGAAGTCCGAATTTCATAAAACAATTTAGATCAGAATGCCGACAATGAACAAAGAAGGCGACTCGCTCAAGGGACCGGCGCCGTCAGTCATTTTGTATAGTCGCAAGCTTGTACAGAAAAGATCATAGCCATGCAATATACGAAATGAGAGCTTATGGACTTTACTTTCAATGCGCATTCATGGATTCTTTGGATTCTCTCATACTTTTTGTGAAATCAAGAATTATTTATGGTTTGTTCGTTGAACAATTCAAAATGGCACCAGGATTAATTTGGTCAAAATACCAGTTTTAGGAAAAAATATGTGCTTCTCAGTTCAACACGACTGTAATGAACAGAATACATTAATTTTTGTGACTTCAGCGATGTATACACAAATTGCAGGTTCTGAGGTATTCATGATTTAAAGGAATTTACACAATAAAAAAAATGAGATTCAACCAAGGGAGGTAAGGAGGAAGATAACTCATGAACAAAATATCTCATTACGACGGTGACCAAGAAACGTACACTGTTAGCACCCGGCTACAAAATGAATTCTTTTGTTTAAGATATTTCAAATTTCATTCTGTGTGAGACTTAATTTAAATAAAGATAACCAAGCCAGTAAGAAAGAGAGTTATGCATTATTAAAGAAACTGATCCAGTGAATAAAAGCAAAACAGCCATGGCCTGGTAAAATGCTTTTAGAATTAAAGCAGAAATTGAGTCTTAAATGCTTATGGTGAAAACCAAAACCCAGTTCTGTATTTATAGAATTTTATAATGCTGAACAATTAAGTAATGGGGAAAAACAAGTGCAGGTTAATAATTCTTCGATCATTATAGTAATGACTTGGCAAAGATTTGAAAATTTAAAAAAAGGGGGTGGGGGTGGGGTTGAAGATGAAGAAATATGTACTATGAATATGAAAACCTTTCACTTGCTGCATGAGGGAACTGTCGCAATCCCTCTTGAAGGCAGATCTGTGTGTATCACCTGCTCCTAGGCCTTTCGTCCGCTGGATCGACTCATCAGGGAGACACAGCTGATTGTGTCTGTGCTATTGGCATTAAATAGAGAGTCTGTAATTCTATGGTGTTTCTCTCCACCAAGGATTCAAAATAGAATCCCAACAACACCCCAAAGCAGCCAGCGAAAGGTAGTAAAATTAATCATAGAATTTTATCTTAGACTGCATAGGAATATGCATATTATCAGAGTGTCGTATTAGGAAACATTTTCTGAAGGACCTTAATTGTGAGTCAGGATCACTCTCATGTTGTGAAAAATAGTCCAGCAACAAGAGTCACAGTGAGAATGCAATAAGAGGGTGGTGAGTCCAGAATCGTGAAAGTTACAGTGATGCTTTCTATAGCCATATTGCTGTCTATGGATGCATGTAAGCATTGAAAGCATGTATAATGTATGTAGATGTTTTCTTTGCATGAGGACTTCTTTGCTGTGTATCTGCACAGGCTGTAGACATGTGCACAGAACATTCCTGGTCATCAGAGACAATACTTGAAGACGCTTTAGACAAATGGGAAGCATCTCCAATGTTCAGCCAGCCTTCATTGCATCAGGCCCTTGCCATGAATTCACCAGTCGCACAGTTTGATGGGATGGATGGAAACCTTAGAGAGGCTCAGACAGGGGGAAGGAAAGAGAAGAAGGCAAGAGGAAAAATTAGTGATGTCCAGAAGAGAGGATTGTCAGATGGTGAGTAGATTACCAACTTACTGTGATCTGTGTGTTTCTTTCTTGGCCTGTGGACAGTTGAAAAGTTCTGCTTATTTGTATGTTTTGTAAATATTTCTCACCATTACAGAAATCTCATCATCATTTTTTTTTTTTCTGTCCCATCTTCTGTTCCACCTCAGTGGCATTGCACCCATGCCGCTCATTTCGACACCCCGTCCATAGCCACAGCCTGGTCAGTCCCACCGCAGTCCGGCACCGGCAATCCACAGGGAGCAGTCAGTGTCAAGTCGTCAAGAGGCAACCCACCGGAGGAGACACTACACTGCTGCTGAGTCACTTTGGTGGTGTTCAGTGGCAGCTGTTCTGATCCAATATACGCACTGTCTTCTCGTTTGCCATGATGATGATTCAGTCATCCTTTCCTTGCGCCCTTCTTTCTTTGTCAAGAACCACAACCCTGAACAGCAGATCTTGATGATAACCTTGTGCCAGCTGGCTCCTTCAGGTTCAGTGTTCCAAGAGAAGCAGGGTAACTGTCCACTTAGAATGCTAAAAGATTTAATTGAAAAGGGCAGAATCGGACCCTTGAGGCTCTCGCCTGTGGCAAAGCCAGTGGCATGCTGAAATCCAGCATTATGTTGGTCCTGGATAAGGCAAGTGATCAGCCAAGCTCGCATTTTTTTGCCAGAGACCGCTTCCTCCCAGAGCTCACATAGAGACATGCAAAAGCTGGGTTCCCTCCATTGATTCTGGTGGATTACTGCTGTAGCCATATTATTCATGCTGGCTGAAGTCTCAGACCAGAAATGGGGGATTTTATCTTTGAGACATGGCCAAAGGTCTGACCGCTCTGGATGCATGGGGAGGTTGGTTGTTGTTCAGACTGCAACCTGTGCTTAGTGGTGAACATCTCTTTGCCTTTTTAGCCTCATTTTGGGTGTGTGTATATGTTTTATGTGTGGAGATGTCAGTTCTTTGAAAAAAGATTGTTTGAATTCCATATTCACTGTGATTCATGTTTAATTTACCTTGTTTGTTACCATCATCATGTGTGTTTTGTGAGGGAGAATGGGCACTAAATCATTCATCGCTGAGATCACTTGCAAAGGGAGACAACTCTTGTCAGTTAGGTCCATTTTGAGGCCATTTTATGCTATGTTTCTAACTGGGGGAACATGGACCAGCTGCCGTGGCGAAGTGGTTAGCATTGCGGACTCCTGGCTGGGAAGTCATGGGTTCGAATCCCATCAGAGTCATGTGGGTTTTTCAGCCCCGACCGGCTCCTACCCAGAGTTGAGTTTGCTGCGGACTCAATTGGGAAGACTGGGACCACGCAGTCGAGTTTCATCCACTTAATGGATGCATTTTTGAGAGTGTTGCTCAATTTCCTGACCAACACTGCAGGTGCCTGTATCTCACGGGCCTGGTTGACGACGGGGTATATTATGAAAGTAAGCGTAGAGTACAGCCCTGTCATGTAGTCTCAGACCGAAATGGAAATCCGTAGGATCTTAATCATCCTCATTCTCATTGATAAGCATAAAAAGCCTGTCTCAAATTCTGTGGCCCTTCATGCCCTGCTGTCATGGTGACCTCAATTTCGATGTCCTCTCCACGTCTGTGGTCTTGGGTTTGGTTCCGTTGCGGTCACCGGTATTGGCGAGTCCATGGGGCTGTCGTTGGACGGATGTGGTGGCACCCTCCGGAGGGAGAGCTCACTCACGCCGGCTCCACAACTAAGCAATTACTGGTGTCAGTAGGAGGCTTAGTAGGTGATGTCCTGCATATGTTAGATCAGAACAGGCGCCACTGAACACCACTGAAGTGACTCAGCAGCAGTGCAGTGTCTCCTCCTGTGGACTGCTTCTTGACAACTTGATATTGACTGCTCCCTGTGGATTGCCAGTGCGGGCCAACCGGGCTGTGGCTGTGGACAGGGTGTTGGAACGAGCGGTGTCGGTGCACTGCCTCTGAGGTGGCGCAGAGGTTGGGACATCAAAAAAAAAAAAAACTTGGGGGAATATGTTTCAGGACTTGTCTGATATTGTGCCTGGTCTCCCTTTCTTAAAATGAACATGTTCAGCATCCCACCTCCTTATCCAGTCTTCTAACACAAGTTTGAACAGGTAAACATGAGAAAAAAGATCGTTTCTACTAAAATTAGTTTAAGACATACTTACTAGTCCAAACACTTGAACTTCCTCCAGCCCTGGTGCTGCTTGTGTGGGAGAGGTATGGAAATTGACTTACAACCCACCACATCTGAAGTGAGTAGTGTCTAAAGATAGGAGGCACCCATGTAACTTCCCTGTCTACAGTCAGACCACGTGGGAGAAGCCTGATTAGGTGTGGTGCTGAGTAGGAATAAGGCTCTTGTTTGGACAGTTAAGTATATCTGAAACCAGTGTTTAGTAGGGACGTTTTTCTTTTTCTTAAAGCTGAGGCATTTGGGATGAAAGATTACATGTCTAATTAATTGTACTTCTGCATTCTTGAAATGCTGAAAGTACATTGTTGCAAAAGGCAAATCGGGTTGATTTGCATTATAAGTTTTGTACCTTAAGAATATGAAATAAAACAACAGTTCTTAATTGTAGAACGACAGTCATTCCAACATAGAGTCTGGACCTGGGGAAGAAATGAACGATGCTAACTCCAAGATATTGGACTGTCACCCAAAGAGCTGTTTCCAAGTCTTGCAAACAGTCTCACTGGTGAGATCATGTGAAAATACTGTTGTCAGAGACAGTATGATGAAGGACAAAGGGAAAGATAAAATCAGTTTAAATTTATCTGGCTTCCATTTCAACCGTAGCTTTGACCAGGAAAAGAATACTTGAAATAACAGGGGGGGTTGATAAAGAACTGTCAGAGTATCTGTTAAAAGCACAAATTTTGATTTCTTATCCTGTCTGTATCTGGTCAGCCATGAAGAACAGCAGTGCAGTTAAAGTATCCATAAATACAAAAGGATGGGAAAGAAAGGAACAAAAGGGGGGGGGGGGAAGGGGTGGAGGATGAAAACATATAGGCTTTACAATGTACTTACAAAATAACTCAAGAGAAACGCAGACACATGTGCCCTGTACATGAAATCTAATCAACACCCAACCAGTCAGACTATCAGAAAGTTCAGGTTCATGTCAGATACCTCTAGCAAGAGGAAAGGAACTTGCAGACACATTACAAACTCTACTAAATCTGTCCAGACCTGAAAGGGTTGGACGTTGTTCCATGTGCAGCCAAAAAGAAGAAAGAATTTTGTGCCATTTGTGCACAGGCTACTCCTTTTTACACCCAGCCTTATCTTTTAAACAGTGAAAAAGCTCCATGGTGCATTTTATGTAATGTACCACTCACAATGGAAAATGTACTTGTGGAGTATTGGGGTTGCATGATGTAAGACATAAACACTTCACAGCAGACTTCATTAACTCTTGTTCAGAGTTTGTGATTTTTAGTTTCTGAAAGAGATCAGCATTTTTCATTTGATCTGACATTTTGTGAAGGAAAGATTTTAAGGATTTGCGGCATGTTTTAGGGAATTGTATGTGCATGTTTGCCTATTTTTTTTTTCTTTCAAACATACTTGAGAGTTGACTTCAAAAGGGTCGCAGCCCTGATATGGCCTTTTGTGGCTGGCTGGGCTATAAACAATATGATCGCTGTCTCTTTAAACTGTCAAACACTGAATAAAACAGATGAGAGGGGAGCAGGTGAAGGACTGGACATTATTGCCTACACCATCATGAGATAAAGTGTGATAGTAAACAGGTCAGGCAAGTGACCATGTGATCAGGCACCCATGACAGATCACATCTTCCAAAGCTGCCCAGTGCATACTGCTGCAAGGGACAGCACCTATGACCCTGGATGTTAAACTGTAGGGGACCTGAAGAGATCAGTAGCATGTATCCAGGACTCTGGAATAACTCAGGAGATAAAGCGCCGGACTCTAGGTCCTGGTGATCCTGGGGCTGCAGGTTTGAATCTCCACCTGGCTGTTTCTGTACACACTGGGATTTTTCCCTTGGAGTTAACATTCGATCTGATTCCATTTCCCACAAAGTACTTAGAATGACACTGTAAACTGAAGACCTGTGCATGAAACGCACATATGACATCTTGCACTCATGTAAAATCCCATCACCAGCTTTCAGAAAAGAAGGCTGGTTTGGCCATTGGTTCAGATGAAAGGTATACAACAGCATGCACCTTCCATGGATGAAAAATTTAAGAAATGACTGAAGACTAATTTTAGACTGAATGAAATGGGAAATGACTGAATGTAGCATTAGCAGGAAGCTCTTTAATCGGCTCTCTTTGGATAGGTAGCCCATTGTATAAACAAAAGTATGGATTGTAAAGCATATAAAGCTTGGCCACTTATAGAGAATAGGCACTGTAAAGATACTTCAATAATGATAATAAAAATAATGAGGTGAACAGGGAAGAAGAAGAAATTACATATTTCTCAAACTAGTAAACAAATAGACTGATAAACTATCTCATAAGTTAGCAAAGACCAAGGAACAAGTTTTCAGCACATCTGACATCAACAAAACTTGCTCAGACTGCAGTGTCATTTTCACCATATGCTCAATGATTTTCTGTCCTACAGGTATATGCACACAGGGCCTGTACTACCAGTTTTTTTTTGCATGGCATTGAAAATAGAATTTTAAGCAAAAAGCTTTCAAAATATAAAAATATGATAATGGCACCAACTATCTATCTCCAACAGGCTGTTTGACATATTTTGTCATGATTCATATTTAGTTTCGTATTTCAACGGGGGAGAGAAAACCAAGATCTTGGCTGGAAAAAGAAACGGTATGATGATCTGGCCAAGATCCATGTGCTGTGTAGGCTGCAATACAGATATTCCAAATGGGTTGAGTTTCACACAGTGAATTTGTCTGCAGTTAAGTCAAGAAAAGAAGAGCTGAAATTGTTTGTTCATCTTATATGGTAAAATATTATTTACAGTACACAGCAATGCTATAGGGTATATTTATATTGTGCCCTTTTTTAAAGGGGGGGGGGTTTCTAATTTCAGACAAGTGTGTGATACTTTTTTTTTTCTTTGCTTTTTGTGATTGTTGTGTTGAGTTTTTTTCCCCAGGGAAGGGCATTTTGTTCTTGTTTGTCTAGAAAGGAAATATATTGTAAAAAGTTGCAGTATTTATCTCTTTATCAGCACCTTTGATCAGCGCTTTTTTTATGCTAGTGGAAACGTGTCCTGACAGTACTGTCCTCTACCGTATGTGCGACTTAAGCCTTCAGCAGAGGTCTTTACTGCAGTTATCAGTGTTTTCTTGCTTCTTGCCTTTCAGCATACTTGCATTTTTATTGTCTCTCTGAAACAGTGGAGGTTTGATCCTTAATTGTCACATATGCCTCTTGCTATGTGTTTGGTATCTGTGTCACTGGCAAAACATCCAAGAGAAAGAGGAAGTCCCAACTCCCAGCCCCCCACCCATCTAAGAAAGTCACCAAGAAAGCAGGCAGCCTTTCACAGACAGACAAGTCTGTTGTTGCAACATCCCTGGCCTTCAGTGATGCGGACACAGAGGAGGAAACGCAGCCAGGGACGGACATAGAGGTCATACAGCCCATGACAGGCATCACATCCCTGCTGCAGGGCTTCAGCCTGGACCTGCAGAAACAAAGGGAAGGTAATGTGGGCATTGGAATAGACAGGCAGTGCCAAGAGAACTGTATGGACAGAAGTTAGTGTTTAGAACTTTGTGGACAGTCTTCATATGAACCAGTTTGTAAGACTAGTAGTTAGTTGAAGGTTGTGGTAGGAAAAGAATAGTATGGAATGTAGTTGGTTAACCCTTACGCTGCTGACCTCGCATTTCTGCGACCACGCAGCTCACCGCCGACGTTGCCGAAATGCGACCAACTAGGGTTACCCAAGTCCCAATACTCTCACTCTCCAATCTGATGAGGTAGAAAGCCAGCTATAAACGTCATAGTTAGGGGATTCCCTGACCTGTGCTCACAGCCATTTGATTTGTCAGAGCGCGGTTCAGTTTAGTGTTTTTTATTAATTTATGCTGATTGTTTTCCATTCACTATGACATCACAATCAAGCCCTTAAGGTACTCGGCCTTGCCGTACATTTACCACATATCAGGTGCTGGAAATATTAAGTAGATGGTCAGTTGATCCTGATTCAGATGTAGAACACGCAGATGGTGACCAGGAAACATTACGGGATAGGGAGAGCTTGACCAAATTACTGCAAAGTGAGGTGTTGGACGTGCGCCTTGTGGAGGGGAGACGAGGCCTGCTGTGCTGCGTGTGAAACAGTGTGTTGTTGGCTTTGGGCCAACTAGCAGTGACTGTAGCACTGTGAGTGAGACATGATAGTGACGGGGCAAGCAACACGAAGGTCTAAGAGACGGTGAACTGCAAGCACAGCTGGCTTGCAATGGGGTCGAGGTCAAAGTGGGCGTGGCCGACTGACGCGTGTCGGAGGTGTACAGCAGAGATGTGTTTAAGCGGGAATTATGACCAGCTTGACTCATATGCCCCAGAAGGATGGCTCCCCAGGCTCCAGAGACTAACAGGCAAGTGAATGACTTTGTTTTCATAAAAAGTATTGCTTTCAACAGTGAGAGTGAAAAGGATATGCATGTGTGTTCCCTTTTTCTTTCAATCATGTATGTACCAGTGGGGCATAAGAAGTGTGCTGTGTTAGGGAGTGTGTATATGTATGTGTGAGGAAGTGGGTGTGAGTGAGGGAGTGTGTATATGTGTTTGTGAGGGAGTGCGTGTGTGTGTGTGTGTGTGTGTGTGTGTGTGTGTGTGTGTGTGTGATTGCTTTTTTGCATCACCTCATAAGTCATATCACTAATTGTTCCATTGATTGCTTTTTCAGGAGTGCTGGTGAACAAGGATGATTTTCAGCCTGTGGACTACTTCCAGCTTTTCTTCCCTGATGCTGCATTCCAGCTGATGATGACACAGTCCAGCCACCAGCAGGTTTGACAGAGCAACATTTTTTGAAAAAAAAACAGATGATGACAGCCATCCTGACCACTGTCTGTCTGTAGTTTCAGGACACAAAGAGGGTGGAAGAGAGTGCAGATCAGTATTCCGTGTGAAACCTGTGAGCTGTCCATGTGCCCCACCATCAGCTTTGAACTTTTATTACACACAGCAAGATTTCAAGAAGGCCGCCGATCAGCTGATCCATGGCCGGACTAATGCATCTAAGTTTGGCCGCTTATCTTGTGTACAGCACAGACAGTAGGAAAGAGTCATTTGTAGCTGTAGAATATATTTTCTTGTCATTCTATCTGAAAGCTAAATCCTGGACATAACCACAAACTTGACAGTTTCATGTCTTTTGTGCACTGCCGTCACCAGTTTTTTTCTGCTATTGGAGTATGTGGATTTATGGCTGTTTTTTTTTGTCCTCATTTTTCTGTTGGACATTCCATACTTTCTGGTCTTCATTTGGTGAGTGGAGTATTTTCCTTCCTTGTTGAGAGTTTGTTGGCATGCTTTCATCTTTTTAATGTTGAGAAGAAAGATAACATTCATGTTTTTTTATTTTGCAATTTTTTTGCACTTGAAATTATTAAAAGAATTAAATTGTTGTTGACTAACCATTACTAATATATCATAGTTTTAGTTGCAAAGTGAGACGACTGCAGGCTGAAATCTAAACAAATCTTAAATAAATGTCAGCGAACCGCCCAGAGAAACGTGGACAAACGAACCACAAGACAAAACACAACATGTTTCGACCTCTTAGGTCTTCTTCAGGTGAAACAAAAACGAAAAAAATAACAAAAATTCACTTAGCTTTGATTGCTTCAGATTTCAGTGCAAGGAAGAAGGCATTGAAGCAATCAAAGTTAAGTGAATTTTCGTTATTCTATTCGTTTTTGTTACACCTGAAGAAGACCTAAGAGGTTGAAACGCGTTCTTTTTGTCTTGTGACTCGTTTGTCCACGTTTCTCTGGGCAGTTTGCTGACATTTATTTAAGATTTGTTAATATAGCATAATATAATAAAAATACAGTATATCTCCTCCATTTAAAAAAAAAAAAAAAAAAAAACAGCATGAGAATTGGTTGTGTAATTTCAGAGATATCCATGTTTCACACATGCTGGTATGAAATAGAAGTTTTTTTTTTTTTAAATGGCGAGCGATGGGGATTAATGCAAACAGTGAAAGGGTTAAAAAACAACACTTCATGTGAAGCAAATGGTAAGAATATAACTTAGTAGAAAGCAGCTGGTTTGTCTAAAAAACTTTGTAGAAAGACTAGAACTTCGTGGAAGCAGTTTGTTAAACTAGAAGTTGTGGAAAGCAGTTGGTTAAGAAAGAAAAAGAAAACAGTTGGTGAAAGTAGAACTTTGGATTAGGCAGTTGGTGGCAGGAAGAGAACTTCGTGGAAAGTGATTGTTAAGACTAGAGCCTTGTGCAGATCTGTTGATGGTAATAGAACTTTTTGAAAAGCAGTTGGTAAGATTAGAACTTTGTGAAGAGCAGTTGGCAAGGCTACAACTTCGTGGGAAAAGTTTCCAGTACTAGAATTTTGTTGGATGCATCTGGTAAGAGTACAGTTTGGTGGAAAACAGTTGATCATGTCAATAGAACATTGTGAAAGACAGTTGGTTAAACTACAACCAGGATAGAGAACAGCTGACTTTAAAAAAATATATGAACAGCGCTGTAGCCCAAGTGCCATCTAAAGCCAGTTTGGATCCAGGGACAATGCCCTAATGGAGGAGTGAGGAGGATGAAGTCCCCAGCTGAAATGGAATTTACACCGTTTTTACAACCTATTCTCATGATCACCAAATCACTAAGCAGCAAGTAAAGAAACTGAAAAAAAAAAATAAGTTACTGCACACACACACACACACACACACACACACTCACACACTCACACACAACACACGCACACACACAGAGGTGTGCTCATTGAAAAGAAATTTCTTTAAAGAAAAAAATCAGTGTTTGTCTCAACAACCATACATATAACCTGATAATAAAAGAATAAGATCCTTTATTGTGGTCAAAATTATTGTGCATCTCATTTCTTGTTGTGTTCAAAAAAGCCAACCACATTAAATATCACTTTCTGTGTTGTCACACTGTTCGAACAAAATCCATGCATGTTTGTTTGAAAAATGAGAGTGTGGTGGCAATAAAGAAATCAGTCTGCTCTGATTTCAGTCTAGTGCTCAAGAAGCATCAACATACTTTTTGTAGTGCATGTGCTCAAAGAGCTCTGTCAAAACCATGATTGGCATAGTGCAGTTCTTTTCAACAAAGTGAACAAGTAACAACATGCCATTCCCAGCTGGTTCACTTTCCAGAACAAATTATAAACCGTTGATCAAAATTGCTCATGTTTGCAGTCTTTTCAGTACACTCCCATCTCCAGCATTTGATAATTGCACCTTCCCGAAACTTCTCACCCTGAGACATTGTATTTCATATTTCCTCATGAAAGATGAAGCCTATGCATGCATGATGCATAACAAGAAAAGTGGCTGAACAAATCACATTCACTTAAAATGTGCCTGCCATAAACTGCGATGCACCAGAACGGCTATGGGCGGTGTTTTCTTGAATGTGGAATCATGGAAACTTGGTTTGGAAAAACAGAATATGGTATGAGACTTAAAGTGATTAAGCATTTTGTGATTTTTTTTTTCAGCTGCCTTTTTTTTTTTTCTTCAAATATTTGTTTTTCCTGCCTCAGAAAGTCGGGCAGTTTTTTTTTTAATCCTCAGATCCAAGGAGAGTTCTCCAGCCTGTACAACTTTGTAAAAGTAGTTAGTTAAAACAGAACTTTAGTGAAAGCAATTGGTGAAAATAGAAGTCTGCATGCAGTTGTCTTTTCATATGAGAATACATTTTTTTTGTGTAATTGTGTTTTTTTTTTTTTTTTTTTTTAATTTTGCAGGAGAGAGAGAATCAAGTGCAAGAGCTTGCCAAAGGGCAGCAAAATCATCTGGTCAACACATCAGTAACCTGTGGACAACTTGGAGAGCTAAACAGTATGCGCTGCCATCTGAAGTCTGCTTTGTCTTCCCTGCTGTCACGTGATGATGTGTATAGCAACCATTTTGATGTTTTGTGTCTGCATGTGTATAGCAGTGTATAGCAGTTATTTTGATGTTTTGGGTCTGTGTGTGTATAACAACCATTTTGATGTTTTGGGTCTGTGTGTGTATAGCAACCATTTTGATGTTTTGGGTCTGTGTGTATATAGCAACCATTTTGACGTTTTGAAACTGCGTGTCTGCTGGACCCAGCATATGATAAATTTGCTTGATAATTTTTTTCTTAATTTAGGGGTGCCTTTTCAGAGATGGTGTCTTGAACACAGTAGATTATGGTGATTCAGCAGTGCATAATTGTGCTTAAACATGACCATCTTGATAAAGATCTGTACATTTTATGAAATACGAGTGTCGGGAATTGTAGTGATAAAATGTGCAATGAGAATTGCTCTTCTTTGAAAACATGATACATTTTTATGGTTACCTGCAGATTTGGGTATGGTCTGTTACTAAAACAGACAGTCTGTGGGTGCTTATTTGTTCATTGAGCTCATCTTGGTTGTAGTAGTTCTATAGCCCTGTAACAGTGACTACAGACTGTCTCCTGCCTAAAGCCTGCTTTCACAGACCCTCTATTACCAGACACCTCTGCTTTGTGTTTCTTACTTCAGTTGTTGTCTGCACAGAATAATGTACAGAAGAAACTGACCCCCGGATTTGTCATTGGTTTCCAGAGGTGAAGTACTCAGCAGTTTCAAGGAGTGTGTCCAGTCAGAACTAAATGATCTGGAGCAAGATGTAGCGCGATATTGACAAATTTAGAAAAAACTCTCGAGGTAGGGTCACTGCTTCTGCCTCTTCCTGTGAATGCCAGAGATAGTGTGCAGTTTTGCTGATATGTGACATCAGGCTGGTTGAACTAGTGATCTTCATGTTGTTTATTCTATTTCTGCATCATAATATGTGACATGCATATGGGTCTCTTACTTATTGACTTGCTATAAATTCTATTGATTTACAGTTACAAAGTACAAGTGTTTGAAAATGTATAATAGGTAGCCAGTGAAGAAATTTTGACTACAGATATATCTTTGATATGTTTGCATTAAGTCCTTAAGAATTTTGTATATGTATGTTAGGGCCCCCCCCCCCCCCCCCCCCCCCCCCCCCAAACACACACACACACACAAAAAAAAAAAACAGTCTTTAGTATTGCAAGTAAACACAAAAAGACAAATGGCCTGTTTACAATATACAACATGACATCTTCTCTGCTTTTTGTTTTAGTTTAAAAGAAAAATATGTTTTTTAAGTTTATGACGCAGTTCATTGTATTATTGTGCTTGGTATGTTCATTCGTTTCTTTAGCTCCAGAATTTTTTTATGTGTACCCTACATCAGTTTTTTTTATTGCCCCCCCCCCCCCCCCCCCCCCCCTCAACAATGCAAATTACCCACATTCCAAACAGTTTACAGTGGCTTTAGCACATGTTTTTACTCCATTTATCCCTTTTTGGGTGATGCTGCGCTGCTCATACCAGACCCATGCTTGTCAGAGAGTCCTTATGAGGTTAGACCTGAACCCACTGCCCATGCACAATGTCCTGCAATATCCAACTACTGCTGTGTAAAATGTGGGTCCTTCATGATCCACATCATTGGAAGGTATAGTTCAAATGATGCAAGTAATTATACCTTAATCAGTTTATATACACACACTCCAAAATGGAATGATGTTTAGCTGTTGGAGTTTTAACAAAATACCCAGAATTTCATTAGAAGAGGCATAACGATTTTATTGTGTCCCTTAATTGTGGGAGACTCAAGAGCCAGGAAACGCAGCAAAGAATAAAGCTGAAGTTTTTACGCCACTTGAAAATAGCATAGTTTTCAGTCTGACAATGCACTAAACATGTAAATACTTCATAGGTGAGATTGCCGGCCATTTTTACTTCATCTGTTTGAAATGCATGCTGACATTTTCCATTTTATGCTAATGCAATGTAAATAAATCTGTGAAGTCGTACTCCTTTTGCTTATTTTTAGGCCACGGTCCTGAAGCAAATGAACATTCTTCGAGAGCAGAGACAAAAACTTCAAAGCAGGTTTGTCACACACACTTTCATATAAGGGATTATTCAAGACTGTTAATGAACTGGCAGATTGTTTTTTGTTTCAAGCATGTTTCTGTAAAGAATAGCCTGGCTGTAAGTCACATCCTCTGAGTCTTGTTGTTGCTGTGTAGACTCTTTGCCGTTTGTTGTCTTTCCCCCAGCTGATTTTTAACATATGCAGCCATTAATAATTTTACAGTTACTATTTTTTTGCTGCTGCCTGTCTTAACTCTTCAGTGATCTGAAACACACGTCACAACACCCACACTTGATTTGTTGTTAGCCATGTGCCCAGGAAGTTGTTGTGGTGGATGTGGAGGTACCCAACAGAGGAGACCCTGTGTGACTGCTGTGTTTGCTGATGCTAACCTGTGTTAGCTCTGCTTTATCACAAGCAGCAGGCTCAAGTCCCCGCTAAGCCCCCAGACCACTGGAGATGAGAAGTTTCATAAGTACCAAAGTTGGGGTCCCCATTTTGTGAAGTAGATAGAGCTCATAGGTGTAAGGACAGAGGGAATCTGGAATTAGGTCACCACCTCAGCTGGTCATGAAGGGACACACACGAGTGCACACACATGCACACACACACACACACACACACACACACACACACACACACACACATACATTTGCACGCATGTATGCACTGACATTAAGATGGAACATTTGTTCTTAGTGTTATGAAAATAGTGTTATATTGCTTCCAGCATTTCAGAATAAAGAGTTACTCAGAAAAGTATTGTTTTGAAGATATGAAATGAAAAAAAAAAATGGAAATAATTAAGGAATGATTTTTTTTCTGCATATGCAGGCTGATACTCCTGCTGGCACTCCCTGTGTAGACAGGCAAGGATTAATCCCATCTGCCCAACTAAGGGAGTGGAGTTTTGTGTGTACAACCATTTGTTTTTGTTTGTTTTTTTTTTTATCCCCCACATAACCTTGGTTTATAATCTCATTCAAAGGACTGTATGGGAAATGGAGTCAGAATCAATGATAACTCTGAGGAAAAAAATCACCCTGTACCGAAACGGCCAGGTGGAGATTCGAAGTTGCAACCCCAGGATTACCAAGATCATGAGGCCAGTGCTCTACCACTGAGCTATTCCGGGCCCCTAAGGAATGATAATGTTTGTGAAACTGACAGTAGTAAGGAACCAGTGCTTTGACATGTTTTAAAGTTAAAAAATATTTAAAATAGTAAATAGATGAACTGTTGGAAGAGAAGGCCAGCAGCATGCCAGCAAGGATGTACACAGAACTGCTCCCAAGCATAAGTCGCCCACTACAAGACAGATATATAGATCTATGCTGTGGTGTGTTTCAGGGTAAAGTCTGTGATGGAGTGCCATGAAGATTTCAGGATGGAAACAGAGCAGGTGGAAGATGGCTGTTATGAAGCACAGGTGACTGATAGTGTCGTATATAATTCAGATTCATTTGCAGTCATCCATTCATTGTGACAGAACTTTAAATGTCACATGCAGATGTGTAAACACCATCAAACTCATGAGCACACTTTTTTCACTTGATGCCATAGAACATACACTGTCAGTATTTTCTCTCCCTTTGCCGTAGGTGATATTCTTATTTGTTTTTAAGTGAGCCCTCAGAGGCAGGACTCCCACTTGTTTGAAATAATTGGGGCACAATTGTTAACAATTGCTTGCCCCCCCCCCCCCCCCTTCACACACACACACACACACACACACACACACACACTCTCTCTCTCATCCCTCACCCTTAAACCTCTGTTAGAAATCACAGCCAGATGAAGTGAACATCCACTCAGAGTGAAAGACTACCCTCTTGTTTCAACAGTAGTCTCTATGAACCTTCAAAACAGACAGATGGAAACACAGACCTGCTACAGGTGAGAAGAACTATGAGGATATGACATGAATGAAATGGACTTTGAGGCACTGTTGATGAGGAGGATGGTGCACTGGAGCTCCATTTTGGTGTGAGACTACATGATAGGGCTGCGTGTTTTGCTTCTTCCTTGGAAAAGACGTCCTGGTGCCAGTCAGTTGTATAATTACAACACTTGTAGTGGTTTGCAATCTGAGCAGTGCTTGAAATGTATGAAACACAATAGTGATAGCTGCCTGTCCAGTAGGGCTCATAGCATAATCCATTAGGGATCATACCATATTCAGATTTCAGTAAAGATAGTTGGGACATAAAAATGTTTCACTTTTCTTTGTTCCTCAGCAAGTGCTCTCGAGACTTGCCTTTGATAAGATTTTGGGTGAAGGTGACTATTTTCAATTCCGTTTATAATTTTGCCTCAGTCATCATGAGAGATAGTCCCTCAGTTACATGCCTCACTTGTTGTAGGACGCCACTCATCTAACAGTTCATCACTTCATGACAGCAGCTGGTATTAGATGAAGTATTGTTTTGTGCATTTATGATAAGATACACCCAAATCATGAAGTTAAGTAATCTTCCGAAAGTGTGACACCTAATGATAATGAATATACCATTTTCAGAGAGGCTTGGAAGTTCAGATGAAAAAGGACATGGATCAGCTGAAAACCACATTGCTTCTGGACATGGTAATGTTTCAAGGGTTTTTGTCCATATTTTCTCACATCTGTTCAGTGAATTTGTGTTCAGATCAAGAAGTTCAACAGAAGAGAATTGAGTAGTCATGGTAATGAAAGAAGTAGTTTCATTGAACTGGTTTTTTTGCTTTCCTAAGTTTTATTGGCAGTTTTTAAATATCCATGGACAGTGATTTTTTTTTTTCAAGTTTCTTTAAAATGTAAGATCTCATATTACTGGCCAGTCTTTGGACAGGCCAAATACAGACCCCATGTGGTTGGCTGGGCTCTAAGTGACATGAATTGAATAAATCCATGTAGCATGTAATTGAAATGATCAATCTGTTGTTAACTGCTTTATGAATAGAATGATGTCTACAGAATTCTTTACTTGATTTTATGTTTTGTAATGTATTGGCCAACATAAGTGAAAAGAAGTGTGGATGTCTCTTCAGTCTGATTGTGAATTTTTTTTTTACATATGAGTGTGTCAGTTCAGCTGATTGGTGACAGGCTTTTTCCCCAACTTGTGCAGCAACAGCAGCAGCTGAGGAGAGTGAAAGACTCCATGCAGAAGTACTTCTTCTGAGTATCCAGTGATTTCAGTACACAGTGACGCTCTTCTGTTACAGTGTTGGGTTTGCTTGACTTGCGGTTTGCTGTTAGTAAGTTAATGGTAATTGTAAGAATGATTGTTGACACCAGTTGTTTTTGGTGTATTTATTTACCTGATGTGGTATTAGCAATTAATGCCAAACCTTTTGGAGAGGCCCGTTTTACTACTACCTATTTCTGAAACTTGTTTCAACAGCACACGTGTACACACACACGCACGCCCCCCCCCCCCCCCCCCACACACACACACACACACACACACACACACACATTGCAAACTTGCAAAGGTACAGGTTGTCCTTAAGATAACACACAAAAGTTCTGCAATGAGAATTCTCTAGTTAGGCTTTAACCAGCTTACAAGTTACATTTATATCAAGGTTCATATAAGTCCTTTTGTCAGCAAAAAATCATTGATGGCCGAAACCCAGTTGAAAAATCACAGCAGCAATGCTCAGTACACCCACACATAGTTCTGTCAGTAATTCTCCCAAACTTCAAACTCTGGCCCCATCTGACAAATGGCTTGTAAGCAGGTGATACTTCAGTTTGGAAATATTTCTGAAAGTCTGGCTCTGATTTTCTTTAGTGTAAAGCTTGATTCTTGCACTGGCTATTACTAATGTTTGTTTTTTGACCAAAATGCCAGGGAAGTGAACATTACAGCATTGCTGGCTTAAAGAGAAGAAATATAAGGACTGGGTGCATAAAGATTCAGAAGACGTTAAACAAGACTTGAGGTATCACTGCATTTGTGGTAAAAAGTGTTCTGTAATTGAAAAAAACACCATGCTAAGTGCAGAACGAAAGAAGCGTTTGAAATTGCATATGGTAGATTCATGCTCATGGACTTTTTCAAATGATTAGGCAATGTCAGTGGGTAGGCTTTTGTATTCTCTCATGAAGTTTTTATATAGGTCTTCATAAATGTGAAAACGATCCTCATAAGATCTTGTAAGGTGTGTATCTGACGTACATGAGCTAGTCCTTGGGATTCATGACAGTTTGACGTTCAGCGTCAGGGTGGAAGCACTTGCACACAGGAAAGCATGATCTGAGTCAGTTCTACCTAAATGTTGTCATTTTAAATAGCACTGGCAATTAACAACCTGGTCTCCATGGAAAAACATGAACGTCAGCGCTGTTGACTACTTTGGTTGAACCAGTGTCCACACAGCTATCTCAGATTATAATCAGTTGGTGGTGTAGCCACTTTTTCAAGTTTTTGGATGTTCTGGGGCAGTTCTTAGTACCCTGAGACTTATTACTTGAGACTTGGAAAGGGACCCGCTGAAAGTTCTCTGCCTGGCTTGGTGTAGGTTGCAAAAAAAAAATGTACTGACCCTTAAGAATCTTGCCCCAAGCAATCTTCTTGTCAGGAGCATACAGAACATAACGGGGAGGGGGTGGGGTGAAAAAAGGGTTGGTGGGTGTGTACTAAGGGAGTTTGTATTCCATATAGTAGCTAAACATTTCGCTGCCCGAAAATACAACTGCCATAAGTCTGAAAATCAAATTTTATCTGAGATGAAAAAAACTGATCCCCACAAGATATACTGTGAGCTAAATTACGGTACAAATATTTTGTTTAAAGCTTGTTTATTTTTAGGATAATGTGATTGGGACTTGGCTATGTTATGCCCCTTGGCCAGCTCTTATATCGTTTACCAAAAATTTAAAAAATTTGAGTTACGGCAGTTGCATTTCCGAGAGTGTTATTTTGTTGTCAGTGCTTTAGGTCAGTTGAGTTTTCCATTAGTAACAAGATCTACATAACGGTAAGGTCTGCAGGGACCGGTAAAATATGATTCAGTTCAAAAGACATGTTTTCACGATTGCAAAGGTGTGTTGCATATTCAACGTGAAGTCTCCTTTTCACACAAAATTACTCTTAATCCTTTGACATTTGAATGTGGTTGACGGTTTTGTTTTGCTATTTCAGTCTGTCTTTTTTTTTTTTTTATTTTAATTTCTTTTAATTGCATTAAATGTTGTGTTTTCTCTGCATTTTTGTTTCCAAGCAGGTTTGTTATGACATGTTGGCTTGAGCTTTAAACGTGTATTATCTTGTATTGAGAATGTTATTGAAAAATCAGCATTACTTTTGTAGGACAGGTCTGAAAATAAATTACTATTGAAAAGATCTGTCTGCTTTTATTCATAGAAATGATAAACTAGAATGCTGTCTCCATCCCTCTCTGTAGCTGTTAATCCTGATGTTTCATGCTCACTGATCCCATCTGGTCAATCAGAGATAGGCCTGCAGGAGCTTTGTAGGGTAGGTATAAACAAAAGGTTTGTTGTTGTTTTTTTTTTTAATGTGTCCTTTTAACCCTCTGACTGCCCAATGACAGAGATTTCCGTCATGTTTCTGTGTACAGAAATATCGCCCCATGACGAAAATACCCATCATTTTCATTGCTAAAATTTTCTTAGTTCCACTTTTAGACCAGTGAGTCCCAACATACACCAATCAGAAAGCTTGATATGTCTGCTCGAGTTATTCATAAGCTATGAGCTGCAACCATGTCATGTGATGGTCTGTTCATCACCTTTGCATCACCACCCCCCTTTTGATTGACACACTTGTGACGAGTCAGGTTCAACATGGCTGACGACGACCGTCAACCTAACACCAGTCGAGTAAAAAGACAGCATAAATTGAAGTAGTTTCATGACTGTGTGACCACACAAACGTGGACGAAGTTTCAAACTGATTGAGGATGAAGATTTTAGTGCTTATTGTAACACTAGCGTGTCAGATGATTCATTCATACGATGAAGAAGAACATGATGAAACTGAGTTGCTGAGAACTGAGGTGATGCAGACCTTGGACACTCACTGCCCATGTTTGTCCATGTTAGTCGTCTTGACATTAGTAGAGAGGAGAGAGCACAGCTGGAGGCAAAATACCAAAGTGTGTTGCTGACCCAGGTTTTGAGTGAGGTGCTGACCAGTCGAGTGGTTCGACCACAGACAGGGAAAAAGAGAAAAGGAGACCATGCATTAGCTTTTAGTCTAACGCTGACTGGCCCTCAGGTGAGCCATGTTGCTTGGAGCAGACTTGGCATGCAGTCAAGTGGAGGAAGGCAGTTGAGGTGAGAGACTGATGCTCATTGTACCCTGTTTTGAACCGTGTATACTGTTACTTTTGTATGGACTCTCAGAGACTGGACTGAAGATAGTGGGCATGGCAAGGTGTGTGAAAATGTGTCTGTGTGTATATGTGCATGCGTGTGTTGTGCATGTGTGTGTGAGTGAGTAAACAGTGTATTAGCTTGTGTGTCTGTGTGTGCCTGAGAGAGTGCATAATTGTGTGTGTGAACAGTATGTGTGTGTGGGTGTGAACAGTGGGTGTATGTGAGTGGGTGTGAACAAGACAAATATCTTACAATAATAATTTTCTCAACGGGTGTGAGCAAAGGAACAGGCCTAGGAAGAGGAGAGCTGCAGGGACAAGAGAGAGGTGTGGTGCGGGGACAAGGGAGAGGTGTGGTGCGGGGACAAGGGAGAGGTGTGGTGCGGGGACAGGTGTGGTGCAGGGACAAGGGAGAGGTGTGGTGCGGGGACAAGGGAGAGGTGTGGTGCGGGGACAAGGGAGAGGAGGCTGCGGGGACAAGGGAGAGGAGAGCTGCGGGGACAAGGGAGAGGTGTGGTGCGGGGACAAGGGAGAGGTGTGGTGCGGGACAAGTGGGGAGAGGTGTGGTGTCCCCACAAGGGAGAGGTGTGGTGTCCCCACAAGGGAGAGGTGTGGTGCGGACAGGGGAGAGGTGTGGTGCGGGGACAGGGGAGAGGTGTGGTGCGGGGACAAGGGAGAGGAGAGCTGCAGGGACAAGGGAGAGGTGTGGTGCGGGGACAAGGGAGAGGTGTGGTGTGGGGACAAGGGAGAGGAGAGCTGCGGGGACAGGGGAGAGCAGTGGTGCGGAGACAGGGGAGAGCAGTGGTGCGGGGACAAAGAGAGAGGAGTGGCGCGGGGACAAGGGAGAGGTGTGGTGCGGAGACAGGGGAGAGGTGTGGTGCGGACAGGGGAGAGGTGTGGTGCGGGGACAGGGGAGAGGTGTGGTGCGGGGACAAGGGAGAGGTGTGGTGTGGGGACAAGGGAGAGGAGAGCTGCAGGGACAAGGGAGAGGTGTGGTGCGGGGACAGGGGAGAGGTGTGGTGCGGGGACAGGTGTGGTGCAGGGACAAGGGAGAGGTGTGGTGCAGGGACAAGGGAGAGGTGATCACCTCATAACTGAAACTAATCATTATGCAGAGCAGGTCCTAGCAGTGATCCACCCAGTCAACATCTCAAACGGCTGTGGGGAAGCAATCCTCAGGCAGGAGGTGCAAAGTGTGTTCCAAGCAGGGCTAAATAAATGAGAGCAGCTACCTGCGTGGACAGTGTTCCTAAAAAAAATATATATATATATATTATTGGATACTGATGACAGCTGCCTGTTTTTGTATGCATTTACTGTGTGTATGTATATTTCTAGTGTGGTATGTTCTCAGAACCCAGAACTTTGAAAAAGGAGACCCAAAAAAAAAACGTCACGAAGATGAGATTCTGTGTCAAAGTGAACCATAACCAGTGTGAAAATGTGACCAGTTTACCTGATTAGCATCAAAAGTTTGGAGAAATCATCATATCTTATGGACACATGTGGTAAGTACAAGCATTTTGCCTTTTTAGTTCATAAGTTTTTTTCAAAATCTTGTGACTGAATTTCATGTGTGTACATGTTTACCATGACGTGCATAGATTTTTTTTTGTAAAGATATTTACATTAAATTTCATTCAAGAGATTTTGCCAGCAGAAAAAGTAAGTTCATGTGAAAATGTCATAACTGGATAGTGTTTTCATTTTCCATTCAGAAAAGTATGCCTTATATGTAGTCTTTCAGTAGTTTGGATGCTAGAATTTTTTTTTTTAATATTACCTTCCACGGCCAGTAACCCATGGCAAATGGTTACACCTGAGCATGAAAAGGGTGTGACAGTCAAAGAAAGGGTTAATATTTAATGTAAATCTCCATGACTTACCACTGGTGCACAATGTGACAAAGATTTCGGTCCCAAAAAGAAGTCCATATCAAGTGAATACAGCTTGATTTAATTCTTTTTTGTGCATGTGGCTTCACACTAGCACATTCATGTTACTGAATAGCCAAACTCTCCCAGGCACCAAGTAACATTGCCAAGTTCCATATCATTGAAACATGGTCTGTTATTTGCCACCAGTGGTTATTTGCCACCAGTGCTATCTGTACTTGCTGCAAAAGAGGCATCTGTGTTCTGTCAGCGGTTTTCATCCGTACTTGGGCATGAGGCAAGGTCGACCATACTGGAGTTAAGAGCATAAAAATACTCTTCAGTATCAAAGCTGAACAGTGCCAAGTTGGGCTGCATACTGTATACATATGCTCAGTTGATGTGAATGCTATGAGGTGTCAGTGAAACCCTTTGATTATCAGCTTGAACCGTATCCATTTGGCAGATGCAGCCACATTTTAGCAAACTAGCAAAGTCCCAGTCTTGATGCTGGAACCTTCCCAAATGTCTGATATGGAACACAATTTTGGGTCACCCTGACAGACAGATCAGTAATTAACTGCTTAAGATGAACACAGGGAGATGGGTCGTTGAAAGAATCTTTTTCCACTTTTTCTACTTCATGTACAGTTTCGACTCGCACACACACCTTGGTCTGGACCAGTGATGCTTATTGTTGCGGATCATTTTTTTTGGGGGGGGGGGGGGGGGGGGGTAGTAGGGGGGTGAAGAGGACTTGCCTTAGAAACAAATTAAAGCACTGACGGCAGATGGAAAGTTGTAAATTTGACACTGTGCTCATGCACGCAAGTCCATAACCATTATGGATGAGACCAAATGGAGCTAAAGAGAAAGCACAGAAGATGGCGAGCTTTGGCGAGCAAAGTGGAATGTGTAATACAGACATAAGGATTGTAAATTCTGCTTAAAGAGAATAAAAAGAGAAGAAGAAAATCTACACCACAAGATCTTCAGAAAACAAAATGTACAGGATCAGTGAAGACTTTCACTTGTGCACTACATGTAAATGGGCATTCTGTGATTCTCCTTCAGTCATGGTGGCCATGATGATGCAAGTGTGTAAACATGCATCAGTACACATCAGCATGCATCAAATATGTAAGAATATAGCATGTTACAACAAAATCTTTTAAAATTGCAGCTTATTGGTGATTTTTACATCACCTGTTGCTGATAGAGTAGACATGTATGGGGAACAACTTGAAAGATTTTGGATTAACAGGACATAGATGTCGCCATAAACATTGAATCTTTTTCATTCTTCAAGTGTGCATGACACTTTTCCCGTCTTGCCTGTATGCAACCCATCTTCCATTGTCATCAGGAAAGAGGATTGGGAGGGTCCTCTCAGGGTTGTAGTTCTTTAAGTACAACCTTTGTGATCAGTTGTCCACTTCAGCAAACAAATTTTTTTTTTTTTTTTTACTCCCCTCTTAACTCCCTTCTCAACCAACCATTTCATTGAATGACAAGAATGCATTACAAAAGACAAGGAAAATAATTTTCAGCTTTTATTTATATCCCCAAAATAAATATGATAACAAAATGATCTCTTTCCTTGTAACAACCAGCATCAACAAAACCACACACACACACAAGCTTCCTTAAAATACGCTGTACTGAACGGGTCATGACATACAAACACCACAACAAGCATGCAAAATCACAGAAATTCCACCATTTAAAAAAAAAAAAAAAAAAGCACACATTTTTCATGATCCCATTTTTCTAATGCAACAACCTTTTTTTTTTCCTTTTTTTTTTCTAATGTACATAAACTGCAATTCACAGTACATTTTGTGTCAAATATTGTCAGCACAAAGGTAAAATATAAAAGGACATTGTACATAAAAATATCTGATGTTCTGCAACACTGATTTTCAGGCATTTTTATCCAAAGAGAACTTGTTAAATACATTTCAACAGTTCGTGTCAGCTGCTGCATGACATTAGAAATGGCACAATGATGACTGCCTGTTATTTACAGTACCAACCATGAATTGGTATCTGCCCATGTCAACTTGCAACAGAGTGCGCACATGGAGAGAAATTTGTGAATTTCTTTCTCGGTTCCTCTCTTTCGAGTGCTGGAAGGAGGAATAAGTAAATTGGGATCTCATCACTAATCTGCATATATGTGAACTTTTGTAATGTGGTGCCAGTCATAATGTATGTTTCCAAATGAAGAACCTGATGATGTTAACTGTTGTTTATGACTGTTTGAAAGTGTTGTAATTAGCACAACAGTTAACAAATGTAAAAACACATCTGAATGAAGGCAAGCATCACTGCCAGGCCTGTTGGGAACATAACTGACTAAAGGAAAATGTTTCTGCCCATCTTGATCCGTTTATAGTCATTCTTTGAGTGCTACAGTACATTTATCAGAAATGCCTGCAAGAATTCAGATTATTTTTATGCTTGTTAACATGCTTTTGGTTGCTGATCAAAATGAAAAAAAAAAAAGATTGCTCACTTTAAACAGACTGTTACTTTTCTGCACATATCTTTTTAAAAAGTGACCATTAGTGTGGAACTTTGGAACAGTCTGCTCTAGTTTTATGTACATACAACTGTAATCTTAAAGCTTTCCTATTCTGATATAAAAACACCACCAGATAGGACACTCTCTCCCTCGCTTGATCTGCAAACATCCATGTGCTTCACCAAAATAATCGAGAATATAACACTGCATACATTTAGAAAACAAGTTTGATTTGATAAACAAACAGCCAAATTCTTTCAAATCAATGCATTGTCAAATTGCATATTTCAAAATGCTGGAATGAATCATGTTTCATCTACAGTTCATCAGCACATAAACGACAAATGATTTAACATGTTAATGACAAGCAGCACCAGTCCACTGAGGGTACATACCCTCAGAGCACACGGCTGAAAACATGATATCACAAAAAGACAGTGAAAGGTTATAAGCATTGTATCCACTGTGCAGCATGCAGTGCATTCAGTGAAAGCAACACATGTATGAGCACAATATACATCAACCATTACATATCTATGAGGATATCACACCACAACGGTAATGCGCTGTGCAACATATTTTCTTCAGACCGATTTAACTTCTCTTTCCATCCCAGCCTCACAAGTGTTTGCCTCTTGTAACCTCAATGCAACAGAAAACAATGAGAACACAGCAAAGGAGAGAAAATCCTGACATTCACTGGATCATCAACACTCACAAGGCCATCAACATTCAGCAGGAGAAGAATATACCAATTAGATGTATGTGAAGTTGCAAATTCAATACAACCCTCTGTACAGGCTGTCCGAGTGATACATGATTTCAGGTTGCCTGCTCACTGAGAAAAACAAATGCACAGAGACCAACTTTGAGGGGGGAAAATCAACACAAATGATAAGGAGATCTAAATGCAGATAAACTAAAAAATAAGGGGAAAAAAACATGGGCTGACCCACAAAAAAAAACTGAAAAGAAAGTGATATAATGTCCACAGTTAACACTAAAAGTAAAAAGGAACAAAACAAAACTTACTCTTTAAGACACAGGTGGGGTAGAAGCTTTAATGAAATAAACTAGCTAAACCTACTATGAACATTCTAAACTATCAATGACTTCATTGCTCACAACCAAGGTAAAACATAAACAGTCAAAACTATGTACAGTGAATTCACTGTTATTGCCAAAAGAGTATCCAAGAAAATGTGGCCATTTTTTTTTCACAGATGTGGAGAGTGGAGAGATATCTCAAGACCCAAACCTGAGAGATCATGCGCAAGAGTCCATCTATGAGCAGGGAAGCTGGGGACAATGTGCCTGTCCTTAATGGGCAACAACCACACCACTTGAAAAAGCTGCAAGCAGGTGGAAGCACTTCCACCTTTGCTGTACGTGAAGGCAGTCCACACCAGACTGAAATCTCATCAGTGATAATCATGGAGTCAACAAATAAGTGGGAAATAAACTTCCATGCTTTGATGTCTCCAACACTCGGAAGTCGACTAATGTTTAAAAAGACTCCAAGGTGCCACCTGCTTCTTGTGCTTCTGACAGTCACACTCTTTGCGTCATTTGTTGATAAGAACATGTACAAAAATGCCAAAGATAGACAGGAAGCATGATTCAACAGGAACATGGTCAAGAACTTCACTGGATCAACCAACATCTTTAGACACGCAGAATGACAAAGACACTCATGTTCACAGCACACCTGAAAAAGTTGCACATAAACAAGCACACACACCATGCCATGGATATCTATACATGCACAACTGTTCACCAACATGTACACAAAAGATATGCACAAGCACATATACCATTCAGACATTAGTTCGACATTCATGCAATGGGCAACCACCATATACTCTCGATACAAAGGATCTATACACAAGCACAGCTATTCATAACAATGCGATGAATATGGAAACGCAAAGCCATATTCTGATTAAGTACTTGTAACCCTATTAAATGAATGAACATTAATGGGAACTGATATTTGATAATGGAGTTCACTAAGTTTTAAGGAAAACAAGCTTGTAACTGGGATTCCTATCCATTCCCACAAAACTTTGCACCCAAACTGTCAAGTATATTCAACTATACAATCAAGAGAAGCCCTCTAAGACATCTCAGAACCAATGAATACAGCATCCTGACACACAGTTTTTACTCTTACTCTTTTACCAACTTTGAAGACCTAACTGTACTACACTTCCAAAATTTTTACATAGACTGCTTACTACCTTATCTTTTTCTGAGTAGGGACTTTCATCACTTTGACCACTACATGCAGAATTCATTGGTGATGCTATTATCTGTAGGGTTCAGTTTTCTGAGTATCTACTGTAACATTCCAGAACCGGTTTTTTAATTTATGCTGTAAATTCAATTCACCAACAACCATCACAATATTTTTTACAACAAATTTACAAATGCATGCTAATCAAAAGTCCCTTTTCTACATACTTTCACAGCCCTATGCAATGAACCATAGTTCCTCCACACCTTTAAGAATTGGATAACCCTGCAATAACAATCAAGCTGTGATAAGGGGAGAGAAGTGGACATGGACACAGTATGGGGGTCAGAGAGTCCCACGGGAAATCAACCTTCCTGCACATTTAATCACTTAAGAGTCTGCCATCGTTCACACTGTTTTTTTTCTTTTCTTTCTGCATATGCAGACTGATACTCCTGCGGACACTGCCTGTATAAACAGGCAATGGAGTAAGTTTTTTTTTGTGTGCATGACCATTTTTCATCCCGCCATTAAGGCGGCCATACTCCCATCTTCAGGGAAGGTGCATGCTATGTGTAACATGTCATCCATACCAACAGCCAAACTGGCCTCGTCTTCCGAAACGTGGTGATGAGATTTTCCGTGTGCACAAGATGTTGTGCATGCGTTCACATACGCAACTTTGGTTTATAGTCTCATTCGAAGGATTGTATGGGGAATGGAGTCTGAACCAATGTTAACTCTGAGGGAAAAATCCCCTTGTACCGAAATTCGAACTCACAACCCCAGGATCATAAGTCTGGCGCTCTACCAACTGAGCTATTCCGGCCCCCATTCACACTATTTCAATACCAGCTAACTGCTCTGAGCCATACAAATCACTTCTGTGGGTGAGCATCAAAACATCTTCAAAAATCAAAGAAAAAAAATCTCATCAATTTGAAATATATTTTTTTTTGAAAAAAAAAGATTCATCATCCTGAAAACCTAGAAAATGCCTTGGACAATTTTTCTAAATACAACATGAACGATTTTTTTGAGTATCAAATGAATAAAAATGGCAACACCAAACTTCTTTGATTGCCTCAATGCCAAGATTTCTCAAGAAGTTAAAAGGAACCATGATCAACATCAGACAAAGATTAAAAAATGTCTGACAAGTGCAGGCAACTCTAAAGATGCATGAATCAGTAAAGCAGAAAACTGGGACAGAAGAAATTAAACACACACACCCTCCCCAGGCAACATAAGCTGCAGCTCTGGACAGAAGAAAAACAATGGGGAGAGTCTGTGACAGTACTAAACACAATGGTAGTCGGCTCACTGTCATTTGTTCAACTTCTGACATGTTAACCCACAGATCACCGGGAACTGACAGAGACGAACACTGTGGTCCATTCACACTTCCTTAACACGTTTTTTCCACTGAAACAAGGTGTACACATCCTTTTCCTGATAATGCATGGTAACTGCCTCCAAAAAGAAAAAAGATAACTGACAACTGGTGCTTCTAAAGTCCAACCCCCGTGCATGCACACACGCACACAAAACCAATCACTTGCATTTTCATTCTACTGATTTTCTGGCTCACACCTATGGACTTCCACTTCATTTCATAAGATTCAACTGTAAATACTAATGTGTCTAGAAAATGCTTTGTTGTGATTTTACAGCTGCATAACTGCTGCAATCAACTGTGCTGAAAAGTGCTGGAAACAGGCATGGGGTTCTCATTTGGCAGGGGCTTCTCATCTTAGAGGTTACCCTCATCCCCCCATTGACAAAATCCTCCAAGACAAAAGATATCTAACAACTAATATTCAAACAGGCTGCCATCCAACTAAAAAAACAAAAAAGCCGAAGTAAAAAAAAGAAAAAATGTACTTTGCTACTAAAATGGTTTCAGATGTACTTTATCCAGACAAATATGTCTCCTGCTTGGCATGGATATGCTTAAGATAATTTGGAAGTCCCCCTGAAAAAAATTTTTGAGATGGAACGACTTCCCTTCCTTCAATAATGCCGATTTCCATTAGATATAGTCAATCTTTCTCCCTGGCTAAAAACTCGTTTAAAAGAATACTTAATCCTTAAAAGAATCCTTACCTGTACAGATTAGTGCCAGACTGTCAATCAGCAAGTATGCACCAACATTTTTTCTGCAAATAGTAAACATCAGCAAACCCTGACCAGTTTCCATGCTGGCTACCTCTAACCTCGGACATCAAATATTACCAAGAGTGGTCCACCACTCCTAAAGTGGAAGATAACAGAAAGCATTATAAAATGAGTAAATAATGAGTAGTCCTGTCTCTCCAATAACTCGACCTTTCTTGCCTTTGAATGAGAGCACATTAACAGGGTTTTGTTTGTCATTGCTGTTTTTTTCATACCTGGAATTTGGAGAAAAAATAGATGAAGGTGGAATTAGAAGTTTATGTAAGATACAAAGCTGGATGGAAACCCCTTCCTTCTGAGAACATCTACTATGGCAGTCACTTTGGGGAAAAGACAAATTGCCCAAATACAGCTACGCTGTAAACAAAAGACCAGCATACTGTTATGACATCCAAGGTCAAACTGGGAAATTACATCGAAAGAAAGCAATTCCAGATGGTAGCGCCACGTCTGTTCTCATGCTTAGAGGGAAGGTCGGTGGCTGCTGTTCTCTTCCGGCAGCTGAGGATCAAGTCAACATTCTGAAGTTGAAGGCAGTCGATATGGAGAGACCTTTTCTCAGAAAGAGCAATGACTATTTCTTAGTGCAACTTTACTGTGATAGCCTACATTCACAACTGGATGGTACTTTCTGCTGATCCCTGAATTACTGGACAATTCTACTGCATGATCTTCGCAACTATTCAGGTTTTTCTTCTTGCTGGTCTCATTCCAGGCAAACTGAACGCTGCTATGTCAAACTCGCTCTCTAGGTGCAAAACAGATCAATCATCAGACTGATCCCTCAAAAGGATGGTCTTCCAAGCCATTTGCCTGTGACTGGGAACTCCTCACACAGTCCAGTTTGTTACACAATGGCATGACCTCTTCCCAGTTTGTCTCCTCTGTATCAGACCTGAGAGCTTTTGGTGTAGATACTCTCTCCATGAACTATGTGGGGATATTTGGATGATAGCTGTGTTGCTTTGTCTTCAAGTTGCCCATCTAATGGCAAAAGATGGGGAGTGTGGGGTAGTAAAAGACATGCAGACCTTCTGTGATCAGTGAGGACCCATTCACCAGAGATGAGCTCCAGCCAACAACAAAAGAAAATGAAAGACAATCTCCACCAGAATCGTCTCAGTAATGTCCTCTTGGTCACAGCTCACTTCTTTTTCTGCAGGTATGACCCTTGCTGCTGAAGCTGGCTCATGCTCTGGGCAAAAGCTCACAGACCAGAACAGAGTATGGACAGAACTCCTGCAGGAAGACAGAGTGCGACATTCTGGGTAAAAGCTCTTAGTCCAGAACAGAGTATAGACAGAACTCCTGCAGGAAGAAGAGTGTGACACTCTTGACTCGCTGCCTGCAAACAAGGTGAGGGCTTTGTAAAGTGGACCACCTTCCCCTCTCTCTTCAGTGACCGTGTACACAGCATCTCCAGACTGGGAAGGGGCCTGCCTTGAAATGACTATAAAATTGTCAATAGTCTCAACAACTCCAGAAGTGTAGGAATGCACTGATGCCCTCATGACAGACATCGGAGCAGTCGAACAGGCACAAACTGGGTACATCTGTGATGTGCACGTCTTGAACAATGCATTCATTCCAATCTCCCTTTCTAAGAATATAATGGTAAAAAGAGAATAGAGAGCTCCAGGAAGGAAAAAAGAGGAAACCTGCTCATCCTTACCATGACATATGATATCAAACAAACAAGTATGATATTTGACCAGTTGTATACAAACTGCAACGAAAGCCTACGGTAGAGTGCACCACTTTCGTTTTCAATGTAAGTGAAGTTTCCTTAAACAAGGAAAGAGCACTAGAATGTACAGAAGTCACTCTGGGCGAATATGGTTCAAAGAAGGCCTAGTTTAATGTGTACTGGAATTAAGTTACCTCATATTATACTAGCTCCATGTTGGCTCCTTCAAAGAGAGTGTACTTAGCAAATAAGACTTACACAGATAAAGAAGAATCAAAAAAGGACTTTGGAAGAAAGTCCTTGATTGGAAGAAGTCCTTGGTGGTTTTTTTCCACGTATGCAGGCTGATACTCCCGCAGACACTCCCTGTACAAAGGGAGTGGAGTTTTTTGTGTGTGTGACTTTTCATCCCACCATTAAGGACAGCCATACTCCAACTTTGGGAAGGTGCAATGCAGCATGCTATGTGTAATGTGTCATCCATACCAACGGCCAAACTGGCCTTCTCTTCCAAAAGTTGGTGATGGGAAACGTGTGTGCAAGATGTGATGCGTGCGTTCACACGCAGCACCTCGGTTTATAATCTCATTCGATGGATTGTATGGGCAATGGAGTCAGAACCAATGTGAACTCCTAGGAAAAAATCCCCCTGTACCGAAACAGCCCAGCAAAGATTCAAACCCGCAACCCCAGGATCACCAAGACTGCGAGTCCAGCGCTCTACCACTGAGCTATTCTGGCCCCCCGAAAGCCCTTGATAATAGGCCTTGCAGCAGAGATGGCATGTTGAAAGTAAACAAAACAGCATTCCAAGTGCAATCCTCACTTAAATCAGAATGTTCTTCAGAAACATTCTCCGAAACAGAGAGAACACAAAACGTTCACTCCCTCTCTCAAACAAAACTGTGAGAGGCAGAACAGAACCACTCAACCTTTGGGTTACCGTAGAGTCCACACACCCACCCCCCACACTTCCAACAAAGCTGTTGCACCCCAAGACTGCACTATAGCAGAGACATCTGCTGTGGGTCTTGGACCGGGCAGAACATAACCCAGTGTGCCACCCAAGTGTGGGATGGGGTCCTGCACATAAGAAGAAGAGTGTCCCAGACTGTGAAAGCATAACTTTGCAGCAGGGAGAAGGGTGAAATAAGGTGGTGGGGAGAGGCTGGCATCTCTTCACCAAACTTCAGGGCCCTGACCAGACACCTGGCTTGAACTGTTGGTCATTTCCAGACAGCATGATCAACGGACTGCTGCCAATAAAGCAGTGTGTGTTGAAAAATTCACAGATCCAGTCAAAATCAAAGACCCACATTAAATATGAACGGCAATGAGAACAAGACAAGCAGGTTGTGTGCCTGTAGAGCCACAGAGCACTGGCAGAGGTCCCAGGTTCCATTAGTAGAACTGTAGCTGGTGGAGGTGCAGACAGTTTCAACAGTGACATAATGAAAGCCAAAGAAGTCTGTGCTGAGACAGGAGCAGAAGGTTGCTTGGCCAACATTTTCTAAAACTCGATAACATTGGAAAGAAAAATGTTTGCAAAGGGAGCAGGCATGGTAGAGAAGATTGGTGTATTCTTAGTTTCCATATCCATACCTAAAATCAGGTAAAGAAGGGCGTCCATCCTTGCCAAGAGAAGAAATATACCGATTCGAAGTACTCGCTCAGGGAAGTTGGATTACTCAAGGGAAGTCCACTCTCAAATATCAAAAAGGAAGTTTATCAAGGCTTGAGTAGTGCCTTGCTCTTTAGATTGTTTTTACCTTTGGAGCGTAGTTATTCTGGGGAACATGTCCATGCCAACTAGGATAAGTGCACTTGTCTGGACAGGTAAGTTTGTAAAAAAAAGAAGAGGCAGAATGTTAGCAAAACAAATAAAGACAGGTTTGCCATCAAACAGAGTTTTGTACATGGACTGACTTCATTAAAAAAAATCAAGAATGATAAAACACCAATAAGAAAAAAAAAAACTCGGGTTTATCATCAAATAGAGTTTTATGCAAGGTTTGAATATTCATAAAATTCACAAATGATAAAAACCCACCAAGCAAAAAACACTGTATAATGAAAAAACTATCATAAAAAACATCCAGGAGATGGTTGGAAAAATGGAGAAAACAAATATAAAAAAAAAAAAAAAAAACATCCACAGGCACTGATATCCTCCAACTGTGTGTGTGACCCTTCTAGTTCCCTGGGGTGGAAGCCTTCGGCACCCATGGTTTGGCCTTCACGCGCGGTAGAACTTGGTGTTCACTGGAACCTTGAACCGATTCTGGGCCTGTGCCAACACACAAACTCCGATTAACAGGAAAACTGTAACAAAATTATATGCATCTGTTGGGGGAGAAAAAAAGCCATGTGCCATAGTTTAGAGCGGAGAAGGAGTTGGTGGGTGGGGGTTGTAAGATGGTTTCATACAAAGATCTGTTATAATGGAAACAACAACAAAATGGAAAAAAAAAAAGAACATTTTCCGGAAATAGAACTTTTCATGAGACTTGCTCTTTTTTCCTTAAATCAAAAGTAGTCATGTTATCTGAGACTAGCTTTTTTCCCCTTAAACGAAAAGCAGTCGTGTAATTGTATTCCTGTGTACATCTGCCTATAGAAAAAACTACTAAAAACAATTCTACAACAGTGAAAAAAAAGTTATAAAAACAATTCCTGAAGTTGAAAATAAAAAGGCATGCAGGACTGAGTTTGCATGCATTTTCCAAGAGCTCTAACGCTAATTAATACTGCATGATCAATGGAAACATGCACTGGCACTATAAAACTGCATCCGGAATTTAGCAGGACGCTCCTCGTGCAGGGGTGTTGGCTGCACCTGTGCACGGTGGGGTTGAGCGTCATGAGATCGCAAGTCCAGTTGGGGGCCAGAACTGGTGACCCGTGTCTCATAGAGGCGAGTGACGGGTGGTGATTCCTGCCCAAGCCCGTCACCCGTGCCTTTCCACATCTCGGCAAAGATCCCCGGGGGCCGGGTCGCGTGACACGGCATAATAGATAGAGGTCTCGCTTTGGACAGGGAAGCTAGAAGGCAAGCTGGCCAAAGGAGATGGAGAATTTCGATGGGATGATTTGGCTTAACTCTGCGCTTTTTGGCAACGAGTTGGCAGAGCGCCAAGGGCGCCCTTTTGGCGACAAAGTAGGGTGACCTTACTCCCGATACTCTCACGATTCTAGTTCATGAGATAAAAAGCCAGCAATAAACGTCATAGTTGGGGGATGGTCTGGCCCATGCTCACAGCCATTTGCTTTGTCAGAACACTATTCAGTTCAATGTTTTTTTTACTTTATTCCAATTGTTTTTTTCCATTCACTATGATGTCACCACCAAGCACTTTACGTACTCGACCTTGCCGTACATTTACCTCAGATCAAGTGCTGGGAATATTGAATAGACGGTCGGTTGTTCCTAATACAGATGAAGAAGACCAGACAGTCACGAGTAAAGAACGATAGTGAGGGCTTGACCGAATTATTCCAACGTGAAGCGTTGGACCGTGGCCAACTTGTTATGAGAGAGGCTGATAAGACGCCCACTTACTACCCTACCGCGTGTGCCCCAGTGTTTTTGCGTTGAGCCAGCCAGCACTGACTGACTGTTCACTAACTCTATGTGAGGGAGCCAACTAAGACTTAAGCAACGAACTTCACACACACGCTGCGGGCCGACACCTGCTTTAGCATTAACAGCAAAGTGGGATACAGCCAATGACCCAGTTAGTGGTGAAGATGTTATACTAAATTTAATTACATAAAGGCAGATTGGGAAACTTTTCAAAATTACCTCACTGAGAAGACTGAGAGTGAAGTTATTTGTGAGGATGTTAACATCTTTTTTGATAACTTTCAGAAAGCAGTTCTTGAGGCTGCTGCTCTAGCTATTCCAAAAAAAGGATCAAAAAGGTGTGAAACATTCTCAGGGAATGTCTGGTGGAATCAGGCTTTGAGGATGCTGTTAAAGCAAAAACATTAGCTTATCTTAACTGGCTAAAAGTTAGAAAAGTTCCTGTGCAAGAGATAAAAGATGCAGCTCATAAAGAAATGTGCAGTACAAAAATAAAAGCAAACAGAGTCACAGCGCAAGCAAAAAGACAATACTGGTCACAGTTCTGTCTAAATGAAGTATCTGACTGTAAAGACTTGAAAAAAGGTGTGGGATAAGGTGAAAGAAATGAATCGGGCATTAAACTCCAAGATTACCCGATCAAAACAACAAGTAAAGAATTTTTCTATCTCAAAGAAAAGGCTGAGGAATTTGCATCTATGTACGTTAAAACATGTTGTACGGAATGTTTGCCTAATGAACAAAAGTCGTTTAGATTGAAAGAAAAAAATACTGATAACTATAGAGATCCTGTACCAAACAACAACAGTACTATAAATGTATCAATATCTTTACAGGAAGTCAGGAATGCTATCGTCTGTTGGGAAATAAAAAGGTTTCGGTTGGTTTGGATGGGATTTCTTACACTATGTTAAACCATTTACCAGAGAACTGGATAGTCATTTTACATAAATTATTTAACAAATGTTGGGAATGTGGACAAATTCCCGATATGTGGAAGACGTCTATTGTGACTCCTATTCTAAAGCAGGGCAAGCCTCGGTCTGAGACGTCTAGTTATAGACCCATTTCAGTCACGTCTCATACTGGAAAAGTCATGGAAAAAATAGTAAATTTCAGAATGGCCTATTACTGTGATAAAAATGATGTATTTTCTTCACATCAAGCTGGATTTAGAAAAGGACGAAGTACAAATTGATCACCTGACACGACTAACTACTCATATTAAGAAACAGTTTTCTAAACGTAAAAGTGTCCTTGCTTCCTTCTTTGATCTTACTAAAGCTTACGATAGAGTGTGGCACAGCCGACTACTGTATAAATTAAAACAAATTGGTCTTTCTGGTCACGTCTACAATTATGTGAAATCCTTTTTAAGTGGGAGACATATAATGACCAAAGTTGGTGTGACTTTATCATCCTCAAGATCTATAGATATGGGAATTCCACAAGGTTCTATTATCTCCCCTTTGTTATTCAACGTAATGCTATATGACTTATGTACATGTTTTTCATCATATACCAAGGTAGCTCAATATGCTGATGACATTGCAATATGGATTAATGTATCTTTAAAGAAAAGAACAAATTTACGTCACATAAATTATATTCAGAAGCTCTTTCAGAACGAGCTGGATAAATTAAATAGTTATATGCATTTGAACGGCTTTCAATTCTCTGTTGAAAAGACACATTGGTTCTCTTAACAATGGATATAACCCAAGTAACTTGCCTATATTCTTTCTGGGAGGACGGAAATTTTTTATAAACTTGAAGTAAAATTTTTAGGCGTCCTACTTACACCAAAACTAAACTGGAAAAAAAACATATAGACTCGATAGTTACTAAAGCGGTTAAAAAGTTTGAATTTTTTCTAAAAATTGTCAGTCACTCTCCATGGGGACAGGATCCCAAAGTTTTGTTGCATTTAGCAACCAGTCTTGTACGATCAAGATTGACTTACGGACAGGAGGTATTCTTTTCAGCTCCGCGATCGCATTTAAAGAAACTTCAAAGAATTGACAGTAAAGCTGTAAAGTTGTCCCTGGGTGTACCTGTGCACACTAAGTCCTCTGAAGTTTATAAGATAGCAGGCCTTTTGCCACTTGATGAAGAAAGGAAATAAGTTCTGTAAAATATGTAGTGAGACGGATTGCCGTGGACGACCTTGAAGAGTTAAATACACGATCCGACATTGATTTTTCGAAAAATGCACAGAAAAATTCAAATTTAGAGACGCTTCGTTCATATGTTTCAGACGTTTTTTAATTCATCAAAGATTAACCCACACGAGTAGCGTAGCGCCTCGCGTACTGGTTCCGCCGGTACCCCCTTGGGAACTAACGGAAGTAAAAGTTAACATTTTTTTTCTTCTGATCTAAATAAAGCGATGTCGCCGCATGTGTTAGCAGCATCTGTCAAAATTGACATGGAAAAAAGTTTACTAACTATTTGAAAGTATACACTGACGGCTCAGTTCTTGATGATGGTAGTGCGGGATCTGGCTTTGTAATTCCAGATTACAAAGCTGAAAAATCATATTATTTAGGTAAGGGTCATTCCATATTTACAGCTGAACTTGTTGCTGTCCTGATGGCATTAAATTATTTAATTTCCTTGCCAGTCTCAATATTTAATATCCTGTTTTGTGTTCACAGTCAGTATTAAAAAGTTTGCATTGTTTTGAAAATACACAGAGAGAGGAATTATTATTTGAGATTAAGTACATGTTGCACTGTCTTTACATGAAAGGTACTAATGTTGTATTTTCGTGGGTCCCATCGCACACCTCCTTCATTTTTAACGATCAAGCAGATAGAGCAGCAAAAAGGGGAGCAAAGAATATATTAGGTAGTATTAAGGTTGACTGTCCTTTGTCACACAAGGAAATTAGTCATATCATCGAAAGGGATTTCTGGAGTCAATACAGTTCCTCATCAAAACCTCGTCAGCAAACTCTGTCAAACTTTGTGTCGATTAGCCGACCGGTTTTCAAGCCTGGCTTTTACTTTTATGTAATTCCCTACGAACCAAGTATTGCCAGACTGTTAAGTGTGTATGTCGTGGGGATCTTTCAGTTCAACATGTGATTTTTGATTGTGAACTAACTAACGAAACCCTTTTTGAATGGTGTTATACCAAGTGCTGACACTGGGCATGTTAATGTGTTTGACTTTTTAGATTCGTTGCCAGTTATTTCTCTTGTTAAATTAACGAGACACCTTTTGGAAAGTCCATTAAGGAACATTTTATAATCATAATCGTAAGTTAGATTAGATTACTTTAGTTATTTTTCTCTAATTTTTCATAGTTACTGTCCTATAATTCATCTGTCCTTTATTTTTGTTCTATGTAACCACATCGTCCTCTTCTCTTCTTTTATGATGTTGAGAGTGAAAGGGACGTGTGTGTGTGTATGTGTTTGTGTTCATAAATATATATATATATATATATATATATATATATATATATATATATATATTACTGTTGAGAGTGAAAGGGACGTGTGTGTTTGTGTGTGTGTGTGTGTTCCCTTTTTCTTTCTTACATGTGTACCAGTTAGGCATAAGAATGTGTGTGTGTGTGTGTGTGTGTGTTCCCTGCTATTGGAGTAGTTGTATTTTGTGGCTGTTCCATGCACTTTTCTGTTAGAAATACCATACTTTCTGCTCTTCAGTTGTGAGTGGAGTATTTTTTCCTCCCTTGTTGAGAGTTTGCTGGCATTCTTTCTTTTTATTTTTTACGCTTAGAGAGAAACAAAAAATTCTTTTATTTTGCTTTTTTTGGGGGGCACTTGCAATCACTAAAAAATTGAAATTGTTGTTGACTTGCCATTACTAACATGTTATGATATAATAAAAGTACAGTGTATCTCCTCCATTGTACAAAAATAGCATGAGAATTGGTTGTTTAGTTCCAGAGATATCCGCGTTTCACATATGCTGGTATACAATAAGAGCTTTTTTTGGAAAATGGCTGGCGATGGGGATTTATGTAAAATAGAATGTCTGGCGGAGAAAGGGTTAAGGGGGGCCTTGCCCTTTGATTTTCTGGGCAGGTCAAAAGAAAGACATTTGTTAATGGCGGCCGCTTGCCTTGTATCTTTCGAACACAGCGGTCGTGCGTCGGGTAGAGGAGGAAAGATCCCGCGTCCCCTCCGCAGAAAGGTCGTCTCCATCTACCTCGGCCCATCCGTTCTCCCGTGGTAAGAACAGTTTGCTCAGGATCGGAATCGATTTTGTGGGTTCTCTGGGAATGTGAGCGACTTCTGAAAGGTAGAGTGGCTCAACCCAACAGAGTCCTTCACCATGTTGGGCAACAGTGCCGAGCAAAACAGAAGCACACGATCGCAAAGGGGAGACATGACGGTCGATAGAGCAAGGGATAATTAACCTCGATCGGCCGTGCGTAGAGGTATAAATATACAAGCTAAATATACCAGCACAGGGATACAAATAAACAAGCACAAGGGGTAGGTGAGCGATAAATCGCGCGTGTGATGTGCCAGGGGATCAAGAAATGGTGGGAAACTCGATCACCGGTCCACAGCACCATCACCGAAAATGCTGAGTAATGCTGTGTGAACGAAGTACAAATACGAGTGGAAAACAAGTAGATCACAAAGGTAGATTGCGATCGCTATACACACATTGAAGAATGATAAATGAAGAAACAAGCGAAGGCAAATGTGTAGAAACATGAGAAATGTAGTTGCTAAACTACGTGTAGCACGGTGGACTTATTATGATGAGGTGAAGGGGTGAAAGCCTGACCAGCGCAAAGAAAGATGGCGGCTGAGACCGGCAACGCGATCATCGCACAAAGTAGTGGCGTGATTGGAAAA
>JADBJO010010998.1:0-17500 GCA_016801955.1 Conus betulinus
TATGGTGAGCGGGGGGGGGTGGGGGGGTTTCTGGGTTGAATTTTTCGAGAGTTTGTGTTCTTTTATAGTTTGTGGGGTGAAACAGGGTGGAGGTGGGGGTAATTTAAAAACACGAAGCTTACTGATGGCAGTTACAACCATGAAATGAAGTTATTCAACCAGTATAGTCAGGTCTTCGGACCCCGATCAAAGTGGTCTCATCGGGTTTCGTCAGACTAGGTCGTAGTGATTTCTCCAGAGCTGACAGTTTCGTGTTCGGTTTCTTATTCCCTGCCGATATATGTTTGTCTAGGTGTACGGTTTACAAACGGGTAACTTTTTTTCTTGTCTCTATTATTTATCAGCTGTTCTGTTGCTTTTTTTTTAACGGTCTATGTTTCACCGTGGGTTTATGTTTTGGTGGATGCTTCGCCAACTGTGGGTGATTTACTAGGTACTCGTGGTATTTTCCACAGATCTTGTGTATCTCCTTTGGGTACTATGAACTACAGCAAGCGTGTTTTCCTGGACTATCGGTCAAGTAGAGATCTCTGTTTTCCTTGGAACTAATCGTCTACAGCAGCAGAATCTCTGTTTTCCTTGGACTATAGTATTCTAACAGCAGAGCAGGGGCATTCCGAGAATTTCTTGTGCCACGCGTTCCTGGGATCTATTTCGTCTAAGAAGCAGAGGCAAGATCTCTGTTTTCCTTTGGACTGGGTACGTCTAGAGGCGATGTCGTCCTTAGAACTGGTCGTTCGTTCTAGAGCAGATCTGTTTTCCTTGGACACTAGTCGTCTACAGAGCAGAGCTCTGTAGCGTTGGACTATCGGATTCATACAGGGGTTTTCGCAGTGTTGGGGACTATCGTCTTACAGCAGATTCACTGTTTCATTTTCCTATCGTCTAGAGCGATGAGTTTCCTGGACTATATCGTTTAGGAAGCAGATCTTGTGGTTTTCCTGGGAGCTATCGTTCTTTACCTAGAGCAGGATCTCTGTGTTTGCCTGGACTATCGCTCCTTCTCACTAGATCAGATCTGTGTTTTCCTTTGGACTATCGTCTGAGAGCAGAGAGATCATGGGTTTTCTTGGATACTATCGTCAGTTAGGGAGCAGATGTTGTTCCTGATTGGACTATCGTCGTAGAGCAGCAGATCTGTGTTTTCCTTCGGACTATCGTTCTAGATTTTCTAGGAGCAGATCTGTGTTTTGGTTTCCTTGGTTGGGGATATCAGTCTACAGCAGATCTGTGTTTTCCTTGGACTATCGTCCTAGTTCTAGAGCAGATCTGGTTGTTTTCCTTGGGGGACTACGTTCAGAGATCATAGGACAAGATCTGGTGTTTTCCAGTTGGACTATCGTCTAGAGCAGAGTGATGGGCGTATGGACCTAGTCGTTCATATGCGTCCCGATCACTGGGTTTTCCTGGCTATCCTCGGCTAGAGCAGAATCAGTAAGTCTGGCGTCCTTGGACGATCGTTAGAAGCAGCATGACTGTTGTTTTCCTTTGGAGCTATCGTTCGTAGAGTCACCGATTACTGTGTTTCCGTGGAACTATCGTCTAGTAGGGCAGATCTGTGAATGTTTTCTTAGGACTATTCAGATTACTAGTAGCAGTAAGGTCTAGTGCTATTGCACATTGACTAATCGGTCGTAAGAGCAGGATCGGAGGTTTGACCATTGGGGGAACAATCGATCTAGAGCAGATCTGGACGTTTTGGATGGAACTAATACGTCTAGAGCAGAAGATATGGGTTCCATGGCACTAACGACTAGAGCATGATCGTGTTTCTTATGGTCTAGGTTGTCCCACAGGTCTACGTCAATATGTGGTAGGGTTTGTTGCTGCTGGTTATTGCCACTATGTATATGGTTATTGTTGCTGTGGTGTTGCGAGCCACTGTGTATGGGTGGGTATTTGTTTGGGGGATGGTGTTGCGGCTGCCCGACTGTGTAGGTGTAGGTAGTTGTCATGCGGAGGTGTATGGCCACTGTAGTAGGTAGGCTAGGTATTGTTACTGCTGGTCTTGCCGATAGTGCATGTTGCTGGTATTGTTGCTGTGTTAGTTGCCAATGTGTATGTGACTGGTATGTGCTGCTCGTTTGCCACACTGTGAGTGTGTAGGTGCTAATAGTGTTCGCTGCTGGTATTGACACATGTATATGTGCTACTATGGTTGCTGTTGGTATTGCCAGCTGTGAGTATGTGCTAGGTATTGTGCGGTGTTATTAGCCCACTAGTGTAGGTGCCTTTAAGGGTATGCCTGTGCATATTGCTTTTGTGCTGCTAGGTGTCACGGCTATGTGAACGTGGCTGGTATACGTTGCGTCGTGTATTAACCGCTGCGTTCGGTGGACTGCTGATTTGCTCCTCATGCATTACAATTTACGTGTTTAATAGAGCACATACAGTGGGGCCGACTGAAATTTACCGATGTGTTGTGAAGTGTGTTGGTTGCTGACGACTAGTAGGTATACCCAATAAGTATGAACGCAGTCTGCTGTTGCTGCTGCTTATATCGACGCTGATAGTTGGTGATTCATCGAAGTCCAGTCATGGCCCAAACTGACACAAGCTGGACTGGTTCAGCTCCCTTCAGCTCCAGTCTGAATAGGCGACGTAGCAAGCCGGTCATGCAAACTCGAACAAACAAAAGTATGATCTTTACCCTACAGCAGCTGCTGTGAATTTCTCGTTGTTTGGAGGGGAGTTCGATGGATCTGGTTCCCTTTATGTTTGCTGGTCGTCAACACGGCGCGAAGGTGACCGATTCATGCTTCTTCGTTCAAGAAAGCTTTGCAAACAGTTTGTACGTCTGCGTTCCTAGGAGGTGAGGACAGTGTCCAGGCAAGCTGTTGTCAGTGACACGTCTGGCCTGCTTGCAGGCAGTAGTCTGTGTTTTGGCTTCTCTTTTTCTAATTTCCAGATCGATATACGTACTCGACCCTGCAGTCACACGGGGTGAGAGCTCGAGATAGGGGTCCCAACCCCCTATGTAGAGAGAAAAACTCTCCGACAGATCCAAACCACGGGGGTTAAAGACGTGCTGTGATTTGAAGTTGTCGACCGGAAATATCTCTTCAGAGACAGTGATTGTACGCCTCCCTTTGTTATGACTAACGACGAGGAGGCGCAGGGACTCAGGGTAATCTGCCAATGCTGTGTTGTATAAGGAGCTTGAGGAGGAAAGCGCGCCAAGTTTGCGGATGTTGGGGTGATTACACCTGCCTTTTTATGCTGTAAAGTGGGCGGATTTTTTCAGAGGTCTACGCATTATGTGGTTGGTCAAGGAACTGATTGGGAGATGGAGCTGTGCTGCCGGACAAGGAGGAAAAAAGTGCCCGCTGAGCTACAACGCGATCATGCTCTTCAGAAGGGGAGCAAAGCCCACTCGAAGCCCGTGGAGTGGATATCGCATTGTTAATGCAGCAGAATGAGTCATGACGGCGATTTTAGCGCCGAAAGCCCTATGTCTTGACCGTGTGAGGAAATGTGAGTATGCTGTTGGTTCGCTCAGGCCGAAATTTCTTCGGCGGGGTAAAGAGTAACTTTAGAAAAAAAATGGAAGAAATGATGCAGTGGTGTTGTGTGTGTGTGTGGAGCGAATGTGTGTGTTGTGTGGAGTGTTGTGGTGTGTAGTGTGGTGTGGTGGAGTGTATAGTGTGAGGAGAAAAGTCGCGCGCGAGACGCGTCGCGATGAGTCGACCACAGCGACAAAAACAAAGATATGCGTGCGACTAGCAGTGGAGGCGTGTAAGCGCATGGGGTGGTGACAGAGGAAAGGAAGGAGAGGCGAGAGAAGAGAGAAGGAAGAGCAGAGAGGAGAGAAGAGCGGAAGGAAGTGGGAAACAGCAAAGAAGGAAAGAGGAGAGAAGAGGAGGAGAAAAACGAAGACGCAGAGAGAGAGGATGGAGGAGGCGAAAGGAGAGTACAGGAGAGGAGAGAGAGGAGAAGTGCGTGTGTGTGTGGTGGGTGTGTGTTGTGTGCTGGGAACTGTGGTGTGTGATGTGTAAGTCAGCGCGACCATATGTGGTGGTGTTGAGGGTGTCGGGCGCACGTGTGGGGTGCTGTTTCTGTGTGTGTGTGTGGGTGTGGTGTGGTTAGTGTTAGGAAGTGTGAGTGGTGTACCGCGCGCAAGGCGCATGTGCTGCGTTCGTGGGGCGAGTGTGTAGACGCGATTACATGCGTGTAGAAACGAGTGTGCTGTGAACAAAAATTTTTTGGTTTTTTTTATGTGAGAAGGTGTAATCAAGATGTTCTACTTGACATCTTATGCGATATCACACATAGATATGATGATAATATAGGTAACATGACAACTATTCAATATTAATTGCCTTAAATCCTCCCTCCCCCCTCCGCCCCGACTCTCTTCATCTCTGTCATCTATCGGGAGAACTGGAAAAAGCAGCTCTAGCAAAGATTCGTTCTTCTGACCAACAAGCACCTGAAGAAGTCTGTATCAAACATCCCGGCAGCTTTGGGTTTGAAAGTACAACATATGTTCAATGCTACTTAATATAGAGTTAATCTAACCTTACCCCGTTAAAATGGGAGGGATGGAAAAACAAGAGTGTAGCGGTTATATCACACACACACACAGACACACACACACAACACACGAAACACAGCCCACACAGAAGCAAGCACGGCAACGACGACACGCACACAGGAACACACACACCACAACTACACTCGCGAGGGCACCAATCACAGCACCAACCAACCACACACAGCCTACCTACGTACACCACGCACCGACGAACCACCAGCGACACACCACGAACAGCACACAACACACCACAACAGACAGAACACACAAATCGAGAGATGGGCGAGGGTGCGGAGAAATATTTGTAGATATGCCGCCATAAAAGAAGAAAAAGAAAATCGTATGCTGGGCTACATGCCATTTAATGAAACCAGCTCAGATTAACTGGATGTCCAAAGCTAAAACGTCTTTTTTTTCTTCGTTGTTGTTTCGTTTCTGTTGAGTTTGTGTGTTTATAATGATTCCTTATCGAATTTTCGTTGAAAGCAAAATAGAATCATCGTGAAAGAAATTCGAGGGTCTACTACATAACAGAAGATGACTTCAAGTCTGAATGGAGATTTCATATTGACGTTTGAAGGGTGGACACGCAGCCTCTTTCTGATTGCGGGGTTCTTTCACCCTCGGTTGGGAGTCATCTTTCAGTGAGGATGAAAGGAGGGTTTGGACGGGTGGCGGACGGAGCGCTCAAGGAATCTGAAAGAAGATAATACGTGGGGACAACTCTGCGGGTTTGCCGATACCAGTCACGGGGTAGGTGAACCGTTTCTCCGTGGACGGAGAGAAAAACTGGCTGTGCAAGAAACAGCGGTAGTTGCTGGTAAAACGCAGTGTGGGGTTACGGAAACGACGTACATCTTTTTATCAGTACATACATAACATGACCAGTTTCTTACGATCCTTAAATTGGGAACAGAAGTTTTCACAAACGAAATAGCTCTTTCGACTGAGGTGATGTTCCATGTCAGGTCAAAACGACTAGTGTCTGTGAGATGCTTGAAGAGGCACGGAAGTGACTGGGAAAATCTGAAAAAACGAGAATTAAAAGAAAGCCGGACAACCTCGTAGCGGGGGCAATTCACATTCCAACTCATTTAAAATTTACAACAACAAACAAGACAAAACAAGAGCAAAAAAAAAAAAAACAGTGTAACAGACGGGACAAACAAGAGACCAACACAAGGGAAAAGCTCTGAGCAACGCGAATGAAGCAGACACAGAAAACCATAGGAACGCACCCAAGCCATGTAGGGCAAACAGGGAAAGGGGGAAAGAAAGAGAAAACCGGTCGGTGGGAGGGGGGCGGAGGAGAAGGAGGGGGAGGAAAGGGGAAGGCAGGAAAGGAGAGGGGGACGGAGGCTGTGGGGTGAGGGGGGAAACTTGGAAGACTTAGCGTAGTTACGAAGGGAAGGTGTATGTGACACGAATTGTGTATGTATCCTACACAAAAACCCGTGAAGACAAGGAGGCGGGGGGGAGGGGGGGAGGGGGAGTATGGAGGGGGGAGAAGTGAAAGGACGGGGAGCAAGGGGGGAAATGGGGAGAAAGGAGAAGGGTTAAGTAGGAGGGAGGCTTAGGAGAGTATGAGTGGTAGAGTGGGGGGGGGGGGGCCCGGGGCATTTGTCAAGCCGAGCTATTTTTCTTCTTTTTTTTTTTTTGATCCCATAAAGCTATTTGAATTTCGCTAATCCATTTACACAATTGAAAACAAACTTCGCTTACTGTTCATTGGGCTAAGACTCTGAGGGGAAAGCCACTATGTCCTATCATCGAAACGAAGTTGATCGAATTATGTTGTTTTTTTTTTTTGTTTTTTTTGATTTTTTTTTGAGAGGGGGGAGGGGGGGGGGGACGGGGGTGCTGGGATGTGGAGGGCCGAAGTACAAAAAATCGTTTTTCCCTTGAGGGAAAGTCGGGAACAATTACAAGGAGGTGGTCTGAAGCGATTTATTCGCCAGGAGAAGGGTAGAGAGATGGTGTGCTTCCATGGCGCATGAGAGTTCGGAAAAGAAAAAGATGGAATACGGCAGGGAAGAACATACGAAACAACCAAAACAGAAAAACAAACTCCAAGGCATATCCACCCCCGCTCCCCAAAACCGAGCCGAAAGGAAAATTAGGTGCCATTTGGCACGATTACGGTACTGTTATCAGAATCCAACACTTCGTATTTTTGAATGTTCCCTAAGCTCAGGAAGATGTCCTCTGTCAGACGCATACAGATACCTCGTCACTTTGGTTCTGACGCCCAACCCCCAGAAATCCCCGCACAGAGTTTTTGTGTTTTGTTTTTTTGGTTTAAAGCTGTTTGCTATCTGGACACGGCTCTGGCGGTTAGTGGGCGGGACCGACGGCAACGTGATCTGGATCTGATTTGCCCCAGCTGAAGGAAAGGGAGGCTTTGTTTGTGGGGTACGTTCGTTAGGCTTCGCTGAGTCACAGTGTTAGTATTCGTTCGGGCAGAAAAAGTAACTCAGTGCGTTTAGCGGAAAAGCCCACCGGAACGGGGAGGGCATGTTCCACTGCAGAAAGCCCACCTGCAGAGCGTTCAGTGCTTAACCTGAGCCGCCACTGAAACGACCGCATCTCTTGACAGCGTAAAAGAAGAGTGGGAGGAGAAAGAGAAAGATTATAGGGGGGATGGTAGAGAAGAAGAGGCGTGTTGGCCCAGAGTTGAGTATCATTATGACAGGTGCAGGAATCCCGCGACAGGCGAGAACTGTCAGAAACGACACTGTGGGCACCACAGTGAACAGACAGAGGGAACGTAGAGCGTGAAACCCACACAAGGAAAATGCCAGGAGAATGAGGGAACAGGTAAGGACAAACAGAAAAACAGGAATAAAATGAGGAGCATGTCGCGCACCACGAGAGGAAAATACTGAAGAAAAAACTGATAAAATGCGTAGCGGAAATGTCCGCACCAGAAATACTAGTCACTAGATGATGCTGCCGATGCTCTGTGATTTCAATAAAAAAAAAAAAAGAAAAAAAAAAAAACAGGGATCACGGGGCCTCCTGACAGATGGGAAAAAGACGAGGGAAAAGAGGAGCGGGCAGGAAGCAGGTATGTCTGGTTTCTATCCTTCTTTTTTTGTTGATTCATGTAGGAAAAAGACGGACACGGAGGTGGGACAAAAATTAGAGGAAGAATACAAGCGGAGTCAAGCCTTATTCCTGACAAACATCCACGGAACCAAAACAAACAAACAAAAGCCAAAATGGTGTTTTCAGACTGGGCGGGCGAGGGGGGTAGCAGTAGGGGGGGGGGAGTGGGGGATGGGGGAAGGGGAGGAGGGAGAGAAAGAAGACGGGGATGGGGGGGGGTCGAAACGCCTGGTTCTCTGAGTTTGTCTTTCGTTTGTTCCTTCGAGGAAGGTTTTGAAAACAACCTGCATTCCGAGAACTATTTCAGCACTTCTGTGGGGCTTTACAGGCTCCGGTTAGTCGACCAGGATCCAACGATTCGTGCATGGCCCTTAAAATTGCAGCTTGTTACTATACTACAAAAACTCACCGACTATACTGTGCCCTGCGACTACTACAAACTACTGCTGCGGCTTACACTATTTACTACTGGAGTGTGCTGCTGATATGAACTACCATACCAGCTATAACACGACTCCTACTGGCTACCCACTGCTGCGACTAGATACTGCTGACTGCTACTGACTACTACCACTACGTGTGCCACTTACTAACTACTAGCTGTACGGCACGCTGCTGTACTAAACTATTACTACTGTACTGTGCTGCGCTGCTACTCACTGTTGCTCAAGAGCGTTAGCTACTGCTCCACAATGCTATTGTGCGCTACTGCTATATGCTATCACAACCGGACTCAAGAGGTGGGCACTGCTACCGGCCACTATTCAGTAACCAACTGGCTGCTACTGCATCTAGCCACTGTGGGCTTACTACTACTACTTTCATACTGTTAGATTGTTATAGTTACATACACTCAGTTAACTCATACTGCTATTTAGCTTATGCTAATATACAGTGCTGTCTATTAAGCTCCGCTACTGGCTACCACCAAATGTGTGTAAGCCAAAACAGAAACTGCTAGAAAGAGCTCCTGCTATGGTCTAAAATTTTAAAAAATCCTATCCAAATCATCATTCGGTACTCAGCGAAAGAGATAAATCATATCCCCCCTCTCATCACCTCTCTATCTCTTCCTCTATTCTCTCTCCCTGTCGCTGTCTCTCTGTCCTGTCTTGTTCTGAGTCCCTAGACTCTCAATCCTCTCGGTATCTTCATACAACTCTCTCTTCCTTAAAATCTCTCACCGTCATCTCTCTCTCTTCTTTCTCTGCGTGTTTCCTCTCTGTCTCTCTCTGCTTTCTGTACTGTCCCCTCTGTCCTTCTCTCCTATCCGGCTCTCTGACTTACTTCACAACCATTCAGTTTTCGTCGCTCTTGCCTTCGACAACGAGTCCGCCTAAGGTCTGCCAGGGGCCGCAATGCTTGCGCGATTGGGCCACTGTCTGACAGCCCAGGTCCAACTCACACACTGTTGCTTGAAATTATTATCTCGCTGCCTGTAATTGCGGTAAACGGAGCCCGCATAGCCCTCGCTTGAAGAGCCTCTCTTCTATTAGTGTACAGCCATCAGCACCCGGCATTCCACTAGCGCTGTGGTGAAAGGCATCACAGGCAGTCCTCTGACCACTTAGGCTGAGATATGACCGCACGCTGTATGGTACTGAGATTGTGAACTGTCTGTACATGTAAGTATTGCGACGGTATGTGGTTGGGTGTGGGTTATGGTGAGTGTGTGCGTAGTATGTGTGTGTGGTGGGTGTGGAGAAATGTGGTGTGTGTGTGATGCACGGGTGCGTGCTAGAGCGTGACAAGTTAGCGTGCGAGGCGAAGTGCGTAGACAAACGCGTGCGTCAGCGTGCGATAACGTCAAAGTAGTGTATGGGTGAGGTGGTGTGTGTGTGTGTGGTGGTGTGACGAGGGAGCAGAGTAGAGGAGCTGAGGAGTTAAAAAAGTGGAGAGAGTAGAGGAGTAGTGGAGAAGAGTTGTGTGTGTATGGAGTGCTGCGGGGCTGTGCGTAACGCTTGTTGCGAGTAGTGTCAACAGAACAGATAGACGAGACAGAGAGAGAGAAGAGGTGCTACTAGGTGTCAGAAAAGAAGGGGAGGGAGGAGGTGTCAAGAAAGGAAAAAGAGGGGAAGGAGGAAGAAGGGGAGCAGAGGAGCAGAGAAGGGAGCGACGGGAGGAGGGGCGAGAGAGAGAGAGATCGAGAGGACTAGGAAGGGATGGCAGAGAGAATTGCGGAGGAGGAAGACGGACCAAGAAAGCACGAGGAGGGAGCGCTTGGATGGGAGAAGAGAGCGAGAGGAGAGAGGAAGACGCGAGAGACAATGAGAACAGACCCGAGTTGGAATTCAGTACGACCATGGGCCCATTTGAAGGGGAAAACCTGAGCACAGGAGAGACGAAAGGGCGGGGGAGAGGGCTGAGGGGGGGGTGGGGGGGGGGGGGGGGGGAAGAGGGGAGGAGAGGGGGGGGGGAGGCGAAGGAAAAGGGAAAGTAAAGGGAATAGGGGGGGGGGGGAGGAAGGGGGGGGAAATTTAGAGGAAGAGGCGGGGAAGGGGAGAAGGGAAAAAAATAAATACTAGGGAAGAGGGAGAGGGGAGTAGGGAAGAGGGGGGGGAAAGGGGGGAATAGAGAGCGGAGGGGAGAGGGAGGGAATGGGCGGGGGGGGGGCTGGGAAATAGAGAGGGGGGGGGAGGGGGGGGGGAATGGGGGGGGGAAAGGGGGGAGGGGAAGGAGAAACATAGAGACAAATAGGGCGGGGGAGGAGGGTGGGGGGGGGGGGGGGGAAATAGGGGCGAGGGGAGGGGAATGGAATACGAGCGGGAACCAGAGAGAGGAGAAGACCAAGTGGGACTGGAAGGTTAAGACGGATGGATGAGAAGAAGGAGGAAGGAGAAGAGAGGGGAGAGAGAAAAAGTAGAAAGGGAGAGAGGAAGACCGGAACCGACAGACAGAAAAGACAAGCAGAGAGAGACAGACAGACCCATCAGCGAAAGGAGCGAGAGAAAGAGAGAGGAGAGAGAGCAGGGAGGGATAAGAGAAGAGACGGACAGGAACGACAGAGACAGGGACAGACAGACGCCGCTGGGGATGCCGTTGCAAAGAGGCTCAGATCCATACCAGGTGTGGAGCGTCATGGCGCAAACAGACACCAACGCCAGTGGAGAGAAAAAAAATAAAATAGACAAAAAAAAAAAAAAAAAACAGGAAGAAGACAATATCAAGGTAGTAGGTATCTCTTGGTGTGGGAGGGAAGAAAATCAAGGGAAGTAGTAGGGCACGGTCAATGAATGAATTAAAGGTGTAAGGCTTGTGACAGGAAGCTGACCCCCCCCCCCCCCCCCCCCCACACACACACACCGCGGACACTCTTTTACCCCGGCCACGCAACGAACTGATCAGTGCTCCGGCCCATTTTTGGCTTTTGGTGTCTTTACAGTTTGGTTGTGCGTGGTTATATTATATGCATGTAATTAATTTTTTTTTATTGCGAAAATACCGTCGGGTCGGTGCCGAAAATGCAGATGAGCTATGACCTGGAATAGCGGCCCTTTCCTTCCCTCCCCCATTTCCCCCCCAGACCCACCCGTTCCCTCTCTGACTTACTCTCTTTGTTGCGAAAGTGAAGTGTGGCAGCACAAGACAGTGCGCACGGCTGTTTTTTGGTTGTGTTTTTGTTTTTTATGTTGGTTTTGTTTTAATAATAACACTTCATGAATGTCGTTATTTATACGTTCCGTAGTATTGAAACCCACAGTGAAATCTGGTTTTTTTTTTTAAACAAATCTTTAAGTCACAGGTAGACGCTACAAGTTGTACCATCAAGACAAAGTGGAGCGTAGAAACAAGTGAATGAGCGTATTGTGTAGCTCTAAAAAGGACAATACACAACCTAAATTTAACTGGCGGGCTACCGTAATACAAATATTACTTATTTTATGCAAACATTGACGTTTTAAAGTGGATAAATCGACACACGAGAGCACGAAAAGTAAGGAGGTAACACCCCCCCGCCCCCTCCCCTTTCCCGGGAAAAAACTGAGAGCAAAGAGTTACTTTAAAAAAAGAAAAAAAAAAAGAGGTAGAAACACACCACAGGCACACAACTTTGTGTATCACTCACAATTGGAAATAACGGCAACATTTTTAATACAATTCTTCTTTTGATCATACCTGGAAACCTCAAAAAGACAATGTATCTAAATCCGGTTTTGCTTCCAGAGAGTAAAACTTATGAACAGCTTCAAATATCAATTATATTGGTATCTATATGCAGCATGACGGGTCACCTGTTTAACAGAGTTTGAACATTCTGGTAGTGTGATGGAGAGATATTTTGAAAAGTAGTGGGTGCAACGCGGCGAGTTTCATTAAAACGAGAGGACTCACAACAGAAAATAGTGGTTCAGCGTTTTCCTCCCCATTACCACACTCACACAGTGGGTCGTTAATTAGATGGCGGTTTGAACATATCGTATCTCAGATCACTGATTCCAAGACGAAGACGGCAATGAATGATTTGTTTTTTTTCTCTCGCCATGGTAAAAGTACGGTGGTATGGACAGGATCATCAGCCGATAAATGATGCTTGACTACGCTTAACGTGGACTGGTTTTAATATGATCTGGGAGACTATTCCATAAAGATGTAGTTGAAGGAAATGAAGGATTTCCGATATATCTCAGTGGTGTTGCATTTTTTTTGGAGTTGTACGCTCTAACGGTCTTTCTCCTGTGATAAGGATTCCTGTCCGAAACAAGACAGGCAGAAGAGAAGATCAAGTAAATAAACCGGACACATGCCATTTATCATTTTATAATAATATATAATTTTAGTCTTTTCCTCCTTTCCTTGAGGTGAGCAAAATCCAGATTCTTCATATAATTTTTGATGACTTGTTCCACGAACAGCTCCAGTAATTGTTTCTTATAGCTTTTAAGTGTAAGTTTTCAAGAGAATTGGATTGCATTTCGGAGCAGTTGTCCCACACAACATCTGCATAGTCAAAATTAGGTAATACGAAAGATTTATACATGATTTCTAAGGCTCTCCTACTAAATCTATATTTGAAACTTTTTCATACAGGAAAGCAGCATAGTGATTTTGTTTCGTATACCATTAATATGTTCATCCCACTTGCAATTATTTTGAAGTATAAGTCCAAGATGTTTATGATTGTCTTTGCCTTGAAGATACGTTTGTCCAAACATAAGGGGTAAGACTAGAATGATTGCCCCGTAAAAAAGTTAAGTAATTCTGTTTTCTCTTCACTGAATTTTATTTTCCAGCGCTGCGATGGCCCAAAGATGTATCTTTTGTAGATCAGAATTGATTATTTCTGTGCGAATAGTAGGATCATTAAGTGAGAAGGGACATGCTGGTATCGTCCGCAAAAAAGTTTAACTTTAGATCTTATTACCGTCTGTAATGTCGTGTAATGTAAATAAGAAATAAGAGAGGTCCAAGAACTGAGCCTTGGGGAACTCCTGCAGGGATTCTGACATAGTCTGATTGGGTCACCCTTGATTACAACTGCCTGCATGCGATCAAGAGAGATAATCGCGGTGATAAACATGATGAAATGAACAAGGTCCCTCCCTCGTATGCCATTGCCTTCAAGTTTTACGGATGAGGCCTCTATGCCAGGACACGGTCAAAAGCTTTAGAAATGTCGAAGTAACACAGGCTGTGCGTTGTGATTCCACTGTAATCAAATGAGGAACAAAATCGTAAATCGTTATAGATACATAATAACTGGATTTACTGTGGAATCACCCGGGATAAACCCGGATTGGGAAGGTTGAATGAATGATATCATGTGGTCAATAAAAAATCGAAAACTTGCTTGGTGGATACATCTTTCCAGAACCTTTCCAACGCAGCGGACTGAGCAAAGAGAGAGACTTGGACGATAGTTGTTACAAAGATCCTTCGATTCTTTTTTTATTGTAGTAGGGACTTACATGGGGTGTTTTCCATAACGTTTGGAAACTTTGCTTCAATCATACTTCTGTTAATATGGTAGTCAAGGGATCCAATATAACTGGACGAGAAGAGATGCAATCAACAACCTGTTGTGAACCAAATCAGGCCCTACTGCTTTATTCTTGTTCAGATTCAAGATAACTCCTTAACATCAGTAGCTGTCAAAGAAATGTCTGTAATTTCTGGAACTATGGAAATGGGTACATCTGGCACTTCATCATCATAACTTTTCCAAAGTGTGACTGAGCAATGAAATATTTATTGAAAGCGTTCGCTTTGTCTGTATTGCTATAGTTTACAATGCCATTACAAACAGTTGGAGGTATTTCGTTTCGAGTCAATACCTTTCTTTTTAAAAAAAAGATTTTACGCCAGGTGCCACCATTCTTTTTTACCCAAATTTGTGGAGTTAGAAACTTTATTGTCTAATTCAGCAACATAGTCAAGTTGTCTTTGTCTTCTCTTGATGTCACATAATTCCGAAATCGACGAAACCTGCACCAATCTTCTGGATCATTGGTATGTTTTAGCTATTACTGTGTATGTTTTAAGTTCCTCTATTAACAGTCTTATTTAATCAGTCCTGATCCAGGGGACGTCGTAGGGCGTACAGTAAATAACTTTAGACGGCATGCATAGGTTTCGCTTTTTCCATTAATATTTTTGAAAACATTCAGCACTTTGATCTACTGATCTGTTGCGAAGTAATGTCAGTCCCAGTTTTTACACTGCTAAAAACAGGTCACAAAGAGCGATCTGAATTTAGCCTTCTATAATTAAGCTATGAGTCCTTTGAATGGCTAGGGTTCTTGACCACAATGTCTTAAATCATGGCGGCAGGGGGAACACTATGATCACTGCAAATAGCTGGCAAAAACGTCAGTGGATGTACAAAGTGGGGGGGCATTGTGTTTCGAAACAGATCCAAACACGGTGCACTCGAATCTGTAATTCTTGTGGGTTCATTAATAAATTGAGTGAGCCGTTATCGATTCATGATTCCAAAGTAAGAGTACGGTGAAGGACAAAATGATGGTAGACAGTGAAATTGATGGTAGACGACACATGCCACACCCCCCCCCCCCCCCCCCCCCCCCCCAACACACACACACAACCACACACACACAATGACACGAAATCGCATACGCACCAAAAGTGAACTGAACCCAATTTTCAGCCACAAAAAAAAAAAAAAAAATGCAGCACACGTGAAATGGACGCACATCATTCAGCCATGACTGAACTAACAGCCAATAAACTACCGTGCAACATTCTCTTCAAGCCACGGTGGTCATTCCTCTCCCTTTCGTCCCCCCACTCACCACTAACTCATCCCTCCCCTTTCCCTCAGCAATAGGAAAGTGAACCTGACTGCCTGTGACCTTCCTAATACTTCAATCATCGCAGCGCAGCTGTGTCCGTGAAGGACTGTCCCGTCAGCTCATCTCGTACCGCCAATTCGCTGCGTCAGTTTCCATTTTCACACACACACACACACACACACACACACACACACACACAGAGAGAGAGAGAGAGAGAGAGAGAGAGAGAGAGAGAGAAATAGTGTGCACATAGATACCACTCAGACGGGAAAAAAAAAAAAAAAAACCAAGGAAACAAGAAAAAAGCACTAATAAAGATATTTGTCTCGAATTCCTCTCTCTCTCTCAGTCGCGAAATTGTAAGTCTGTTGTGTGTCCCCTTCCTCGTGTGTGTGTGTGTGTGTGTGTGTGGTGTGTGTGTGTGTGTGTGTGTGTGTGTTTTGTGGTGTGTGTGTGTTGTGCGTGTGTGTGTGTGTCGTGCGCGCGCGCGTCCATGCACGCGCACGTGTGTGTGTGTGTGTGTGTGTGTGTGTGTGGTGTGTGTGCGTGCGTGTGGTGTGGTGTGTACGTGCTAGTGGTGTTTGTACCCGCGTACGTGCGTGTGTACGTACATGCGTGCGTGCAGAGGTCTGTATGCGCGTGCGTAGGTGTGCGTCTGTGCACGCGCGCGCACACACATCCCCGCGTGAGTGCAAAACTTTATGTGTGAATTTTTGTATTTGTCTTCTTGCTCGTGCAATTGGTACAAATTGAACTTTTAAAAGAAATGGCACCTTGTGAAAGGAAGTGGAAATTGTAGGAATTCAACCTGCTTAGACATGCTAGTCTTGTGCAAGGCAAGAATACAGTGAGGATCATAAATCCTTTATGCCGTGAAGGGATGGACAAATCAAGATAAGACTGCGACTGGCAGAGACGGAACCAACTGCACCGCACCCTGAATAGAGCTACAGGGGAGCCAACGCGGACACACACACACACACACACACACACACACACACACACACACACATGCGCGCGCGTGCGTGCGTGGCGCGCGCGCGTGTGTGTGTGTTTGTGGTGTGTGTTTGTGCATGTGTGTGTGTGTTGTGTGCGTGTGTGTGTGTGTGTGTGCGCGCTGCGCGCGTGCGTGCGCGTGCGTTGCGTCTGTGAGTGTGTGTGTTCACGCCCGCGCGCGCGCGCGTGTGTGTGCATGCGTGCGTGTGTGCATGCGTGCACGTGCGCGCGTGTGCCTGTGTGCGTGCGTGTGTGTGTGTGTGTGTGTGTGTGTGTGTGAGAGAGAGAGAGAGAGAGAGAGAGAGAGAGAGAGAGAGAGAGAGAGAGAGAGAGAGAGAATGTATGTGTGTCTCTCTCTCATTCTTTCCTTCTCCTTTATATTAAAACCCCTCGACATTCTGTGTTCTTCAAGACCCAAAATCGGCGAAAGTATAAACATGACTGATTTGATGTATGGTTCCCCTGACCCCCCCCCCCCCCCCCCCCACCCCCTTACTCACAGCTACATGTTCATCCTTTGTCTGTCGATCTGTCTGTCTGTCTGTATGTCTTCGTCTCTCTCTGTCTGTCTCTATCTGTCTCTCTCTCTCTCATCTTTTTTTTTTTTTCTTTTTTCTTTTTCCTGCCCTCACGATAGGCCTCCTCAAGCAGGCGTAAGCTCGAGGTATAAGCCGAGGAAACACGACGGAGCGTTCAGTGAAGGGTGGGCCAAGTGACTCAGGTCGACTGACCACAGCCACTAATTCGTCACTGTCGTCCTCCTCCCTCTCCGCCCCTTGTCCTCCCCTCCCTGTCCCCCCTTAGTTGACCCTCTCCTCGATCCACTGCCACGGCACACGTCGTCGTCTGGCCCCCCCCACCCCCCCCCCCCACCCACCCCATCCCCCGCCCTACCTTCCCCTGCACCCTTCCTTCTTCTCTCCTCCCCCATTTCCCCGCCCCCTGTCCTCTCCTCCTCCTCCTCCACTTTTTCTTTTTTTTTTTTTTTTTCCTTTTTTTCTCCACGTGCAGATCCTTTTCAGCTTCTGTTTTTTCCGTGGTCTGTTTTTCTTCTTCTTCTTCTTCTTTTCTCTCTCTCTCTCTCTCTCTCTCCATTTGTATCTCCGCGGGTGTCGTGGGGAGAGGTGGGGGGGGGGGGGGAGGGAGGGGCGGGTGTCGCTCACTCATGCTGGATTCGGAACTAAGCAATTATTGTGGTCAGTTCGAAGGTTTAGTTGGTAGTGTGTCCTGCGTCTGCTGGAATCCGGAACAGACACCCCCGGAACAGCACACCCCCAGAACAGCCACCCCCGGAACAGACACCCCCGGAACAGACACCCCCGGAAACGGGACACCCCCGGAACAGGCAGCCCGGAAAAGACACCCCCGGAAACAGGCAGCCCAGAACAGAAAATAAGTGTGCGGCTGTGAACGGCAGGGGGGGGGGGGGGGGGGGGGGGGGGGGGGGGGGGGAGGGATGCGCAGCATGAGGGGTAGTGCCTCTGACGTGGTTATAGAGAGGGAACAGGTGCATTTAAAAAGTATTCCGTTCCCAAAGTTAAAACGGTGTCCGGACACTTCTTTTTTTTTTCTGATTTGCGACAGTTTTCCTTTCATGTATTGTCAGTTTAGG
>JADBJO010010998.1:22500-27500 GCA_016801955.1 Conus betulinus
TTGGACCTGAACTGAATTACTACAGGCCACGAGGACGTTACCCTTCCATGTCTTCCATCCGGCCGGTCTCTCTTCCAGACTGGTGGAAGCTGAAACATGGCTGGTGATAAACTGTTTAGGACAGGTGTTTTTGAGTGTCAGAACATGACTGTTTAAGATGTCAATCTCCGCGTTTGAACCTGTACACAATTTAGAATCTCACTTGCCTGCAGCCCTTAATTAAGCGACCAGCGAGGTCGGCTGGGCTGTACGCCACATCGTCTGCCTCGCCTTGAAAGCATGCAGGAAAAAAAAAACAAACACATCTCTCGCAGCGCTGACACACAGTTCGAACACCAACACTCCGCTCCCTTCCCCCCACTTCCCCCACCTCCTCCCTCTCTAACCCCCCCACCCCCACCCCCCACCCCGCCTCCTTACCCCACCAGTCTATGACCCATACGCACCCCATGTTACTTAGATCCGGTTTATGTCGGTCAGTGCGTGGAACGCACGAGCTAACTTCTGTTCCAGCCCGGTGTTGGGGTGAAAGTCTTGAGCAGCGAGTGCTTGTAAAGCTGGTGGCCAAACACTAGAAAAACACTACAAAACACATAGCCCCCCTTGCCTTCAGCAGAGTAGGTCAAGTTACCGGTTTCGGTCAGAGTTCTGATTACGGGGGGGACTTTGGCGCTACTATTACGAGGGGGCTGTCAGGCTGTTCATTACGGGGTAAAAGGCGTGGCTCCTGGGTGGCGCGGACTCTTGACTCGGGTAGTCCCTTAGCGTGGTTCGGTGCCGCCGGGGAAGTGGTCGGTCGTCTGTCCGGGTAATGAGAGTCCGGGGGTTACCGTGACCTACAACGGGCCGGAGGCGACGCGCGACGTACCGGAGAACTAAACAGGGGTCCAGAAGTCTGATTTGGCCACGGCTGGTCAGCTGTGAGTGGGACTAAGGGGGTGGGGGGGGGGGGGGGGGGGGGGGGGGGGGGGGGGGGGAGGGGCGCTGTAGTTTAACGCTCCATTTCACCGTCAAAGGCAGGCAGCTTCGACAATTGGTGTGTCTGTCTGTCTGTTTATACGTACGTCTGACAGATTTGCGACTCTCTCTCTCTCTCTCTCTCTCTCTCTCTCCTCTCCTCTCTCTCTCTCTCTCTCCTTCCTCCCCTCCCCCAGTATTGAAATGCTCCCAAAAGCTGTAAGCAAAGCCTGCTTATGGCCGTTGAGATGCACGTACAAAGGAAAGAATTCGGGTATTTTCTTGTTAAAAAAAAAAGCATTGGAAAAGTACTTCCACTGACTAATACTATATTTAGCACTACGTAATGTTTATGAACAGACCGACGGGGTGTCCTCTAATGATATTTATTTCCTCTTTCTGCTGGCGTTCTTATGACACTGACTGTTCACACTCTCTAAATGGCCTCATTCAAGAAACTCCGATTTTTGTTCTTCGTTTCTCAGTGAAAAACGGGAGGAGAGAGGAGGAGTTGATGTCTTGTCGCCCTTGGCCAAAATGAACAAAGTCACCACAAGGAGGCCAGGTAATTGGCCATCCAGCCGACGGAAGTAGCAGAAGGGGTCTTTGAAATGGTTCACAGTCTCCTGCGGTTCGCCGGACAGGCCGGCCAATTAACTCCTGGACGGAAACTGACCACGTGATTTTATGACTTTCTCATTCTTTCCTCCTTCAAAACTTTTTTTTTTTCTCTTTTCTTTTTTTTTTTCGCTTTTTCTCCCGCTCCCCCGTCTTCCTCTCTTCCTCTATCTGACCAACAACTTTTGCTTTTTTTTTTTTTTTTTTTTTTATTTTCTCTCATCCCGTTCTTCTTCTTGTTCTTCGTCCGCAGATTAGCGTATTTCTATAGCTACACGGAGCTGTAAGGATGCAAGGGTTATGTCGGGGGTTGATGGCAAACTCGCTCACAACTTCCACGTGTGTTCTCTTCGTTTTGAGGATATTTGAAACGATCTACGGTCTCTGTCTCTCGGGAGACGAAAAGCAGCATCGCCAGCATCTGTTCCAGCTCGGAAGTTCTGCTGGTTGTGAGGAACAGAAACCTTCAGTGATGAATGGTGCCGATACGACGTTGGAGGGGGAAAAAAATCCTTCCGCACAGAACTCTGAAACTGTTCATTGCGAAGGCCACCGACACATACACAGACGAGAAATCACTCACGGAGGGTTGGTCTGGAGCAGAATTAGGGGAATGGGAAGAAGGAAGGGGGTGGGGTGTTAGGAAAATGGGGAGGAGGGAGGAGAAATACATGTTGTGCTGATGATACATTAGGTCGTGTGGACTCGGGAGAAACAACACCACGACCAGCATGAGCATCCTTGGTGGTCACTCAGATGACAGACACGTTAACAAGCACCAGAGACGGCAAAGGGTGTTGGGAAAGGGATGGAGCATAATATCAGAGAGAGAGAGAGAGAGAGAGAGGAGAGAGAAGAGAGAGAGAGAGAGAGAGAGACAGACAGACAGACAGACAGACAGAACAAGACAGACAAACACACACATACACAGAGGAGAGAGACAGACAGACAAAGGCGGAGAAGAGAGAGAGACGGAGAGAGAGAGACAGACAGACAGGCAGACAGAGGCACAGAGGCACAGAGAGAGAGAGAGAGAGGAGAGAGAGAGAGAGAGAGAGAGAGAGAGAGAGAGAGAGAGAGAGAGAGAGAGAGAGAGACAGACAGACAGACAGACAGAGAGAGAGAGAGACAGAGAGACAGAGAGAAGCACGAGACACCCTCATTCCATCACAACAAAGTCACGAGGCCGTTGTCCAAAACGGGGTAGGGTTGTCTCCGAAAATAAAACAAACAAACAAACCAAAGAAAGAAAGAAAGAAAAAAAAAAAAAAAACCCCCACCCCCACCCTGCTCCTCCTCCTCCTCCAGCCCACGCTTGACTTGCCGGTAATCCTTTCACAAGCCGTCTTCACTTGGCAATTAAGCGGCACTGGGAGTCGGTCCCCCCCCCCCCCCCCCCCCCCTCGCTTCCCGCCAAGAACGAGAAGAAGCGAGTTTGTCGTGGCATGGTCTGATTATAGGATTCTGCCCCGGCCAGGACCTGGACTGCTCGTGAACTACTTCTCCTCCTCCCCCTCTTCCTCCCCTCCCCTCCCCCGCCCTTTTCGGAGCAGATCAAGGCCTCTTTGACAGGAGGAGAAAGAGAGAGAGAGAGAGGCGGAACCATAAAGAGGGAATTGTCAGTGTTGAAAAGAAAGAAAGAAAGAGTAAATTCGCCTCTGCCTGTTTCTTCTGTCAGAGAAGTACCGCACCATTTGAATGAAGAGATTAAGAAAATACAGGTGGGAAAACAACACGCGAAAACAGGAGAAGAAGAAGAGAAGGAGAAGAAGCAGAAGAAGGAAGAGAAAGAGAGAAGAAGAAGAAGAAGAAGAAGAGAAGAAGAAGAGGGGAAGAAGGAAAAAAAAAAAAAAGAGAAAAGGAGGGAAGGAGGAGGAGGAGGAGGAAGGAGGAGGAGGAGAAGGAGGAGGAGGAGAAGAGGACAGAAGAGAAGAAGAAGAAGAAGAAGAAGAAGAAGAAGAGGAGGAGGAGGAGGAGGAAAAGTAGAAAAAAACAAACAAACAGAGGAAGTAGACTACACAAAAATACAAAGAACAGTCTTCATCCTGACAAGTCAGACCCACCCGGCCATACACCCGGTCTTTCTGTAGCGTTTCCTGAAAGGACAAGACGCTGTGGAAATAACAACAACGACGACGACGACACCAAACCGAACGAAAACATTTCCGTGTACAGGGTTTTCAATTCTTGCTGTTGTTACACTTCTTGCACTCTATTTAATGTCAAACTCGACTGGCGCCAACACTTGCAAATGTCTCCAACGACAATACCCGGACCTACTACCGTAACCATCGATTAAAACAAAACAAAACAAAACAATGTCCTCTTACAACATAATCAGCTTCACGTGTTAAGTAAACTTATCTCACTCGATGATGTGAACATCACCGAACGGAACAAGGGGAAAAAAAAAGGGGGGGGGGGGGGAGGTGGGAGGGAGGGAAATGGTAGGATAAGAAAAAGCAGTGGGAGAACAAAGATAAGAAGAGATGGAAACAGACAAGTGGCGAGAGAGAGAGAGAGAGAGAGAGAGAGAGAGAGAGAGAGAGAAGAGAGAGAGAGAGAGAAGAGACAGACAGACAGACAGACAGACAGACAGACAGACAGACAGAGACAGAGAGAGACACACACACACACAACACAGAGAAAGAGAGAGAGAGAAAGAGAGCGGAGCAGGTTTTGGGGGGGGGGGGGGGGGGAGAGTATACGGGGAGGGGGAAAGAAGGTACAGGCAAAAATTCCGGGCAAAAAAAAAAAAAAAAAAGGGGGGGGGGGGGGGGGGTGGGAAGGGATCGGAAGACGGGGAAATGTGTAGGAGGACGGGAGGGTGGGGGGGGGGGGGGGGGGGGTTCGCTTGGCTGACAATGTTGTCGGCCTCAGGGTCAGCCAGGAAGTGTACAATAAACATGGGAGCAGTACAGACGCCCGCCAGTTGTCAACAACTGTCACTGAAAGGGATGGTAAACCTGTAGTGCAACATCTTCAGTTTGAAAGAAAAAAAAAAGATATGCGGAAACGAACAGAATGAGAGGAACATGTTTCAAGCAGTACGTAGACGGAAGGAGGAAGGAGGAGGAGAGGGGGGGGGGGGGGGGGGGGGAGGAGGAGGGTGGTAGTAGTAGTGAGCGTTAGACATCGTCGTCGTCGGTCGTCGGCGTCGGGCGTCGTCGGGGGTAGTAGGGGGGGAAATAGTAGCGGGGAGTGGTAGGTCGTCACAGGGGGTATTATTTGGTGGTAGGGATGTTTTTTAACCCCCACAGGGAAGCCGAACGGGGAGGCCTTCTCAGGACTGGGACGCAAACTGAAATCAGGTAGTAGTAGCAAGAGTAGAAGAGTATAGTAAGTAGTAGGAGTAGTAGTAGTGTGGTAGGGGAGTAGTAGGAGGGAGGAGGAGGGGAGGAACAGGAAGGAGGAGGAGGGGGAAG
>JADBJO010010998.1:30000-32500 GCA_016801955.1 Conus betulinus
GTAAAAACGGAACAGGTCTGCCACAGTGTCTGAAATTTCAGCCGAATTCCGTGCATCAATCTCCGTTGAAGTCAGCCAAAAGAGACAATCAAGCGAAATCTGCATGGACCTGGCCATTCAAAGCATCCCCCAGTGAAGAAACTTGTCATCAAGGAAGTGAACAGAAAGAAGTGGCTGCAGTACTGTAGGAGGTAAACTTCACTGGACTGTGAACGATCAGTGGAAAAAATGTTATTTTCAGTGATGAAATGACCATTGTGATCAAACCTAATGGGACGTGTAAAACTATGGAGGAAAGTCGAAGAGAAGTGGTCAGTGCTTTCTCTGTGCAGCGTCCATCTTGGCCCGAAGACTACATTGAAATTGATGGTGTGGGGATGCATTTTGTATGACAGAGTTTGGACCACTGGTGTTCATGGAAGGCAGTATGAACACTTAGAAGAACACTGATGTGCTGGAAAAACACTTTCTGCCGTTTGTTGCCGACCACTACCCAGACAAACGTTGGTACCTGCAAGAAGACAACGCCTCTGCTCACCGCTCCGCTCACACCGAGACCTGGAAGCGACAGCACAGAGTTCCCTGTGTTTTTCTGGCCCCCTCAAAGTCCAGATCTAAATCCGATCGAGAACGTGTGGCAAGTCCGCAAGACTCACGTGGAAAAAAAAAAACAACAACAAAAAACAAAACAACAACAACAAAAAAAAAAAACATTCGCAGTTTTAGAACTGTCGCAGATCTGCGCTGTGCACTCACCACTTGCTGGAATCAACTGACTGTTGCCTACCTCCACTCCCTCTACAACTCTCTCCCAAGAAGCTGACAGCATGTTTTGAGTGGGGAAGGGCCAGATTACCAAGCACTAGCAAGTTAAGTCCAGCCTAAAGATAAGAATAACAAGTTTTCAGCAACAGGTGCCTGAAGGTAGTCAGCGCCGGAAGTGCCGAGAGGTGACAGACTTTTGTCCCATGAGTGTAGTCAAAACAAACACAATGACGAACAGTAACAAGTACAGGTTACCTCAGTTTGTTTCTTATGAAATGAAACCTTAAATGGAGCAGGAAACAGTAAACAGCAATGAACTGGGAGTTTTTAAGAGTTATGGGCGTCTATTTCCTCATGGTAGCAAGAGTGACCATACTTTGTTCAGTTATTTGCGTGGAAAGTCTGTACGCACTACTGAAATTGCTACTTCCGGCGTAAACCCCACGGATCTTTCGCCCATAGTTTTGCGAAACCGCGCAGTTCATGGAACAAGCAATCACTCGTATGTCGCTGCAGCGTTGAGGCATTCATCAGAAGCACATCAAACACACGCCTTGCCCCGCGTGGGGCCCCTTTCGTCCGCACCATCCGGCAGGAAGAGGGAAGACTGGGAACAGACAGGGGGCCTGTTTGTCTTGGATGCCGCGCAGTTAGCGAGCTAAGTTATACACGCCTGGCAGAAAGCAGATATGTGTTTACACTGGTTAGAAACAAAAATATGGAATTTCCGACTTTTTTGTGCGTGTTCTTGAATGAATGTTTGGTATGCTACAAAAATCCGTCTTCATTTTGGTTGCAATGTTGTCACGTTCACCAAAGCTCTCGAAAAAAAAAAAAGTGGTTTAAAAACTGCAGGCTCTCTTTCGGTTCATAGGAAAGTCTGTCTTTTTATAATCGGAGAAGCGGAAGCAGAAGTTTATTGAGTATAGACTACTAGAGAGAGAGAGAGAGAGAGAGAGAGAGAGAGAGATTCGGGGAACGGGGAGAGAGACAGAGACACATACACACACACATGGAGAAAGGAGGGGAGGGATGGAGGGAGAATATGAACTGAGGAAGGCAGAGAAGAACACACAGACATTAACAGACGGAAAGACACACTGAGAAATAAACTGCAGAAGCATCTCCTGCGTTAATCTTCATGCAGAAAATTGTCACGCTTATATATAAACGTGTCATTAAACGGCCACCGGAGTGTCTCGCTCAATAACTTTTATTTCGGGAAGAAAAACAACACCAAAAAAAAAAAAAAAAAAAAACGGAACTATGCATTCAACGAACATTGCCTTCCAACATTTACGGTCCCTAGGTCTGATCTTCCTTCCAGTGGCCGCCACGGCGTTCACACCCGTTTCAAACCCAACGCTGTGGCGGCGCAGATCGCCGGGAGCGTGAAAGGTAAAAGATAGCCTTGCTGGTGAACAGGGATTTCCTTCCCTGGGCGTTTCGTTGTCAGAAAGTGAATACACGCCCGCGGGGACTGGATCCCCACGCTTTGAGCTCGTCAAGTGGGGGGGATGTAAACACACACACACACACACACACACACACACACACACACATGCATGTACACACGCGCGCACGCACACACACATACACATGCACGCACACACACATACACACGCACGCACGCGCGCGCGCGCGCGCGCGCACACACACACACACACACACACACACACACACACCACGCGTGTATAGAATCTGGGATAAAGTAAACACAGTTTCAGTGTCAGTC
>JADBJO010010998.1:37500-52500 GCA_016801955.1 Conus betulinus
GGATGAACTTTTGTCAACAAGTCAGTAGCAAAAAGTGGTGCCGCCCCGCGCCGCGAGATATTCAGGCAGCTTCCGACCCGATCAGAAGAACGATAATATCACACACAAAACGACACGAGAGACTTGCGAAGTTTAAAAAAGAAAGAACAGTATGTACTCCACGGTGTAGCGGTTTCCCAGTACACGGATATCATTTTGAACACAAATGGGTGGGCAGACTGTTCAGCGATCAGAAAGGCTAGCAAAAAAAAACCCGCCAAACGCCCCCAAATGACTGTTGAGCAATCAGAAAATGATAGCAACTATAATTACACCAAGCGCCATCTCACTCTCTCGCCTCTCTCTCTCTCTCTCTCTCTCTCTCTCTTTCACACAACCAGAAATAACAGCCGACATCCAATGGCACACTGCGTAACAACAGGAAGAAAAGCAAAAACGAAAAACCAACCGAACACCCCATGACAGACTGCAACCGTCACTCCCGATGGGTAAGCCAGCGAGTTCTGTCCAAGCAAACTGCTTTTCTTTTTTTTTTTTTTTACCCGCCCTGATGGGCCATTCTCCTGTCTGTCTTTTTTGTTGGGGGAAACTCTTTTACAGCCTCAGTCGGTGTCACGGTGAGCGACATACCCGTTGTTTGTCTGTCGTACCCTGGCCACCAAGGCGGTGAGAATTGTACCCCTTCTGCACAGCGCACTCTTCATCTGTCCAACCTGTCCGTTGTGAAGAGTCTATCTGCTCACAGGACGCACAGCGCATTCTTCATCTGTCCAACCTGTCCGTTGTGAAGAGTCTAGCTGCTCACAGGACACTTTTATGTACTTTTGGTACATTGAACTGTTTTCCATTGTTAATCCCCCCCCCCCCCCCCCCCCCCCCCCCCCCCCCCCCCCCCCCCCTTCGCTTCATTCTAGGGTTGATAAATCGAAGGGAAATGCAGGCGCTCTCAGCCCAGACCAGTCTCGTCCGCGTGGAGAACAGTCTGGCTGCCATGTCACTTACTGCTGGTTGGGTTGTTTCTGCTGTTGGTTCCATTTACAACAACTAGTGGTTACTGCAGTATGCTTACATAAAATGTTCACCATAACCTGTTTGAAGAATATTTGAACATTATGCTTCGCACGTACGAAGCCAGGATACTCAACGGTATGGACCAGATAACATATCAAATGAACGTCATTTCCTTCCGTGGTTTGCTCTCGATTTCTTTTTTTTTTGGGGTGGGGGGGGGGGTGGGGGGGTCCGTCTCACTTGTTGCCTTCCATGACGATGGGATGTTTTCACTCGTGTCTGTTGGTTTCCATCTGTCTGTCTGTCTGTACGTCTGTCTGTCTGGTCTTCCTGTCTGTCTGTCTGCCTGTCTCTCTCTGTCTCTGTCTGTCCGTCTCTCTGCCTGTCAGCAAGACTGTGCTTGAAAGAAAATGTGCCGATTGTAACTAAACTGGTGCAATGAGGAAATCTAGTCAAAGAACGAATCCATTGGATCCGGTGTGAGTCCGTCCGGATCAAATGGCGCGACCCCCCCCCCCCCCCCCCCCCTAACATTTACAGTAGGTTTTTTTTTTTTTTTTTTTCCTTTGGGGTAAATTTCTCAAGAAATAATGCATAGATCTGCACAGGAAATATATAACAGATTTTTTTTTTTTAAAGATGTATTTATATTTAGATCCGGAATCCCAACAGGCTCCTTTGAATCACGTACCATTCATACTGAGGGTTGGGCGAGGAGGAAACTGGAGAGGAAGGGGAAGAGTGTTCGCCTTGGTGGAAGTCTGCGTTCTCCCCAGTGCCTTCCTTATTCTTCTCTTCTACTTCTTCTCCATCCTTTCTTCTTCTTCCTCTTGTTGTTGTTGTTGTTGTTGTTCTTCTGCATTTTCCTCCTCCTCCTCCTCTTCTTCTTCCTCCTTTTTCTACTTCTTCCTCCTCCTCTTTCTCGTCTTCTCCTTGTTGTTGTTGTTGTTGTTTCTTCCTCTTCTTCTCCTCCTTCTTCTTGTTATCCTTCTTCTTCCTCCTCCTCTTCTTCTTCTTTTTTCTCCTCTTCTTCTTCGTCGTCGTCTTCCTTCTTCCTGCTCTCCTCTTCTTCTTCTTCTTGTTATCCTTCTTGTTATCCTTCTTCTTCCTCTTCTTCTTCTTCTCCTTCTTCTTGTTATCCTTCTTTTTCTTCTTCTTCTTCTTCTAAACCCTCTTTCTCCGACTCGCTTGCGACTCCTCCAACCTCTTCGCTACCTTTTTTTTTTTTCACTTGTTAAAAAATTAATATTTCAATGTATGACTTCCTCGCCTCCTTACCGCCACGCATGGCCTGACAGCAGACAAAAATTGTGTATGTGTTGTTGGGTACCGCAGACTGCTTAAAGCAAGAGACGGGATGCGGGGTTGGGGGTGGGGGGGGGGGGGGTGGAGGGTGGGGGTAAGGCTATTAGCCGTCTAACACCGTTCGCACGTCCCTCATTTCAATGAGCAACGACTGACACTTCGCCAACACACCCGGTCCTATCCTCGTCAGTGTGTGTGTGTGTGTGTGTGTGCTGTGTGTGTATGTGTGTGTGTGTGTGCGTGCGCGTGCGCGCGCGCGCTCACGTGTGCATGCATGCGTGCGTGTGTGTGAGTGCCAGGTGTGTGTGTGTGTGTGTGTGTGTGTGTGTGTGTGTGTGTGTGCGTGCGAGCGTGCATGCGCATGCGTAGGCCAAGTGTGAGTGTGCGCGTGAGTGCGTGCGTGTGCCAGGTGAGTGTGTGTGTGTGTGTGTGTGTGTGTGTGTGTGTGTGTGTGTGTGTGTGTGTGTGTGTGTGTGTGTGTGTGCGTGCGTGTGCGTGCGCGCGCTGCTCTTCCAGCCTTTTGTTTTCTGCCTGGAATCTAGAACTTCACCTAGCCCCAGTCCCCCCCCCCCCCCCCCCCCCTTCGCCTGACTCTCCCAGCTGGGCTGCAGGGATGGTGGGTCTTTGTGGGGGTGCCGTGGGATACGTCGTTAACGTTCACGTGGGGGAGGCAGTTCGGTGCCGCTGGGTGCTCTGCCGTTAAAGATCGGTGTCCTACGCAAACAGCGCCATATGTTTTGTACATGTGTTGAAAGAGTTGAAGAGAGAGAGAGAGAGAGAGAGAGAGAGAGAGAGAGAGACGCACGCACACAGGGGGAGAGAAAGCCGGGGAGAGAAAGGGGGGGGGGGGGGGAGTTAGAGTTAAACAAACAGAGAGGAAAGATTTAAGCCTCGTGCATGTGTGTGTGTGTGTGTGTGTGGGGGGGGGGGGGGGGGGGGGGTGAGACAGAAAGAAAGTACGAGACAGACACAGAGAGACGGACTGATAGACTGAGAGAGAGAGAGAGAGAGAGAGAGAGAGAGAGAGGAGGGAGGGAGGGAGGGAGGGTAGAGCGTGTCTTACATAGTGCATGGAAACCTACGCAGAGACATTGCACTGCTGTAACCCTTTCCCAGGCACGACATCCCCTCCCACGTAACAATGAGCAAAGCAAGCGTTGTCCCATTGCTGCGGGATGCCATCAGGGCACGCTGTATTTACACCATTCTCTGCAACAACAACAACACACACAACAACAACAAAAGTTATTTTTCTACTGTTTTCCTCTAGGATCCTGCAGTTAAGACTCTACCAGTCGGTACTGACGCCACAAACAGTGGTGAGAATTCAGATGAAAATCCTTCGGGCTATTTCTCTCCTTTTTTTTTTTGACTTTTTGAAATTTTTTTTTTCCCATTCTTGCAGACAGATATGCTGGTAAAGGGGCTGAACCAAAAGAATACCGCGGGCCGCGCCGCAATATTTCGCCCCCCGCGCGCGGGGTAATAAAGTATGAGCAGGCTACAATGCATCCCATTGATCTCTCTGGGACCCGTGAACAAAAAAAGACTTGTTCCTCCCACAGGCTGCGCTCGGCGGAGAGCGGGTCGCAAGGTCGCGCATTTTCTGTCGCAACACCCAAACGAACGGCGTGAGAGAACTCCAGGTGCTTGCTTTAGTTGAGAAACGCTAGGATGTAGAGCAGCGGATTATTATTATTGTTATTATCATCCCGCTTCGTTTTCCACTCTGTTCCGTCTTTGTCCGAGACCCGATCGCCCGCGCGCGCGCGGGTAGCCTTACCATTTAATATTCTAGCCGAGAGAATCGTTCAGTTTACTGGTGTGCCCTCTCGGGTAACCGCACGCGCTTTCTCTTGTTCTGTCTGCTGATCAGCGAGGGCGGCCGGCTGCCTGCACGCCCACCACCACGTGTGTGCTTCACACTTGGCTCTTCAACGCTGTCAGCCGTGGAGCGTGGCGGACAGCCGGCCCCTGAACAGGAGGGGACACAGAGCCAGTCAGACCAACGGGAAGTTGTGAATGCCTTCAATGGGCACATTGAAACCCCGAGTATTTCATCTACCAATCAGAAGACATAACTATTAGTAGCGCACAGGAAATAATGGCGGTACATCGTTAGAGAAAAGAAATCTCCTTTCTGACCTGTCGCCCTTATAAAGACAATATATTTGTTTGCATCGAAACCGAAGTGGATTTTAAAAGGAAAGGGACCGAGTCAGGGAGACTACTGTTTAAATATCATCTCTATTTTCTATCTCTGTCCCCTTTCATTCGTATATGTAAATTTATAGCCCATGTCGTGCCACATGATTATCCTGTATCGTGCTACATGATTATCCTGTGTCGTGATCATCCTACACGATTATCCTGTGTCGTGCTACATGATTATCCTGTGTCGTGCTACATGATTATCCTGTGTCGTGCTACATGACTATCCTGTGTCGTGCTACATGATTATCCTGTGTTGTGCTACATGATTATCCTGGGTCATGCTGCATGATTATCCTGTGTCGCGCCACATGATTATCCTGTGTCATGCTACATGATTATCCTGTGTCGTGTCACATGATTATCCTGTGTTGTGTTGTGCTACATGATTATCCTGTGTCGTGACATCATTATCCTGTGTCATGCCACATGTGTTACATGATGTGTGTCGTGCTACATGATTCGCCGAATTCTGTAAGCCACGTTACGATTGGTACCTGAAAAAAATGGCAGATCACCAGTCGCTTGCTGTGGTACACATTCATGGCTTGTCCGTTTATGAAAATGTATATGTGCATAAGAGAGAGAGAGAGAGAGAGAGAGAGAGAGAGAGAGAGTGTGTGTGTGTGTGTGTGTGTGCACGTTCACGTTCGTTCGTGCATGCGTGCGTGTGTGTGCGCGAGCGCTTGCTTGCTTGTATATGTGTGTGTGTGTGTGTGTGTGTGTGTGTGTGTGTGTGTGTGTGTGTGTGTGTGTGCGCGAACGCGCGAACGCGTGTGTGTGTGTGTGTGTGTGTATGCGCGTGCGTGCGTGCGTGCATATGTGTGTGTGTGTGTGTGTGTGTGTGCGTGTGTGTGTGTGTGTGTGTGTGTTTGTATGTGTGTGTAAGTGCACGCAAACAATCTGAAACATCAAAGGAGCTAGCTAAGGTTGAAGGTTGACGTGTTACATGGCCGACGCCTGACTAGGCGTATCATTTCCTGACATGGACTTGCCTTTGCCGTTTAGTAAAGGCGCATAATTACCACGGACCACGGCACGGTGCGTGTAACACAGCTGTTTTCAAATCAACAACGAGCGCTCCCCACACAGCAAGAAAAAAAAAAGAAGACATAATTACACTGATTGTCTGAACAGTATTTGGGTCAGTTCGGGGATCGGTGAATTCATTTGGATGCTTTCAGTAATCTCAAGAACAAAAAAGAAAAAAAAGCCGGCGTTACAAGTGACACTGTCAGAGGAAAAACGTTCTCTTTTTTTGTGGTGTGTGTGGTGTGTGTGTGTGTGTGTGTGTGTGTGTGTGTGTGTGTGTGTGTGTGTGTGTGTGTGTGTGTGTGTGTGTGTGTGCGTGTGTGCGTGCGTGCGTATGTTTAGATGGAGGGGCATCTCATTCTGAGCGTCACTGAACCTGGTAATCATCTGGTTGCCGCGAACACCAGGCATAACAGATTGTGATAAAGAGATAATGGTAATGATGACGATGCTGAAGACAAGACAGTGGGAGGAAAGAGTGATGGGGGCGGTGGCAGGGGTCGTCATAAACACGGTGAAAGATGAAGATAAGCGTGACGATAGCGCGGACGACGACAAGCCATCATGATGATGACGATGTGGACGTTTTGTCATGACAACATGGGGTTGATGTAACGTTAAACGGCTGCAGAACTGTTGTGAACAGCACGATAATGGTGATGATTTATTGACTGTAAACTGTTTTTTTTTTCTGAAAACATAATCACCGTTTTGATAGAGTATTATACAATTACATTCCCCCCCCCCCCCCCCCCCCCCCTCTCTCTCTCTCTCTCTCCTCTCACCTCCTCCTCCTCTGTCTCTCTCTCTCTCTCTCTCTCTCTCTCTCTAAACATTTAAACACACACAGAAGTACGCATGCATGTCAACGCCGACCCTTAAAAGTTGTAAGCCAAACCGCAACCTTTTTCCTTTTTTTTTTTTTTTTTTTTTTTCCTTTTTCTTTTCTTTGCTATCAAATCCTTTATTCTTTTAACTCACACATATATATGTCTTTACCTAAGAGAAAAAAAATCCTTCCCGACCATAATGTCGTGGAACCTCTAAAAAAAAAAAAAAAAGCCGAGCGCAACACTCACACAGACAACAATACGTGGAAGACATTATCACCTGACAAGGTGTTAGCTGAAAAGCCTTCACACGTTCTCTGGTGTGAGGGGGCCTGCACCTGTGAATCGGTTCGCTCCGGTACCTGCCATGTGCTACTGACCCGGGAGACAGGTGTGGCCACACGGTAAGGAAGCCTTCCACTACGTCAGCAGGTCATAACGACTACTGTGTCAGCTGCCTCTACCGCCAACAATTTTTTTTTTTTTTCAGGACTGCGATTTCTCCCAGTTTCTGAGGGAAGTAGCACTTGTTTTATTTTGGAAAGAAAAGATTCAGATGGGCTGATACTGTCACAAGATGAAGCGAATCTGATTTCCCTCGGTCTCTCTTCTTCTGCACCACCAATCACCGCCACCCCTTTTTCCCCCTCCCCCACCCTCCTGTTCTCAGGGGGGGTGTCACTCCCAGACCGATCATTCCAAACCTTCCCATACGCACCACTCCCAGGTTTATTCTGTTGCAGCCTCCTCAGCCCTGAAGGTACTCAACATCGTGTCGCTATGTGGCAAACCCACCGCAGAAGATCCTGCTCTTGCTGCGGATTCATTTCTGGATGGTGTTCAGTGGTGGTGACAAGACACAACATGCTAGCATCGTTACTGACAATACAGATAGCTTAGTCTCGGAGTCACTCTCCAGAGAATGCAACCCCGTCTTTTCAGAGACAACTCCAGAGAACTGGACAACAGCGTCGTCCTTGACACAAACTCATCAAGCACATGGACGTAAGATATCAAATCGAAACTAGGATCACCCCCAACAGCTCGAGTCTTTCTTTGTAACGGTCGGTGAGAATGAGGATGATGAAGACGAGGCTGAGGAGTCCCGTTATAGGCAAACAATGTATGACAAGGCTGTTCCTTTTTTTTTTTGGTTTGGTTTGTTTTGTTTTCATTTTTATAATGTTTCCCGGTGCGCGCGGTGTCCGTCAGGCTCGAGAGATACAGACACCTGAACAAACACTCTAAGAGACGCATAATCAAGAGCGTTACACTCGAATGTGATCCCAGCCTTGCCATTGGTAGCACACTCAGCCGGTAATTTTTATTTACCGAATCCCAATGATGGATTCTGCCAATCTTATGAAAGCGTCAAATGTACACCTGCTGCCCCGCTGTAGGAATTAGCGTCGCGGTTTTCGGGTTTAAGAAGTTTAGTGTTCGAGCCGTATTATGAGAGCTTTTCTTCACACTATATTTATTTTCTTTATGCTGCAAACATCCTTGTTATCGACCAAGTCGCATACACATATTCATTCCTTTGAAAATGGAAGCGCTCACAGTGTCGGTGAAAAAAAAAAAAAAAAAAAAAAAATGGTATTCCATATGAGTGGTGGGAAAAGAGAACGGCCAGCCAGCCGTTTAACCGTTTCCAACCCCCCTGCCAACCCTCTGCGCCTGAGTTACCGGCCAGATCTGTCTCAGTGCAAGAGCTGAATCGACGCCATTCTGATGCACCTCGTTATTTGCAGCAGGGGCCATAGTTTTAAAGTGGTCGGTATTCTCGTTCGTGCAATGCAACCTATAAAAGAAGATGCTGTTAGTCTCACCAACGGCAGACATCCCATCCCATCCCCTCTCCCACATTCTGGCTGTTGACATGTTGATGTGTATTCGAAGAAGACCAAAGGTTGGCCTGGGCCGGAGAGAGGGGCGGAAGGGGAAGCGGCGGGGGAATCGGAGAGGGGTGGTGGTGGTGGTGGTTAACACTTGTGAACGGACACATCACATAAATCCCGCGAAAATTTATTTTCCTTTCAGTTGTTTTTTTTTTTCCTTTTCAAGTACCAAACAGACAGTAGATCGACAAAAAAAGAATGGGTTAAAAAAAAGTTGTCTTCAAAGGTAGAGGTACCGAGCCAATTCAACGAGAAACGGTAAACCAAGTGGTGTTTGTAGGAAACAACACGGAGTCTAGTGAAGGCCTACGAAGCAAACCGTTCACAATCCCTGGGCTCATTTTTGTCGCGGGAGCTATTTTGTTAAGCTTAACGAGGTCTTTCCCTCTCGGCCTGAGCAACGCAACGTTGCGTGAAACCGTGAACTGAAAGAGCACACGTGCGCGCGCTCATAGGTCTCTCAAGTTTCATCATGGTCAAGCCGACCACACAAGACCCTTTCATGAATATCCACATCATTAAAAAGCAAACGTTATTTGTGTTAAAGATCACACCCCCTCCCCCTTCTAACTTAATCACACACACACACACACACACACACACACACACACACACGCACGCACGCACGCACGCACGCACGCACGGTATGTACACCAATCTGTATCAATGATGTTAACACTAAAATCCTTGAAGCAGATAAACTGACACTGTCCAAGGTACGCAAAGTGCCTCGTTTCGTTTTACGTATTATTATTATTTAAAAAAAAAAAAAAAATTGTTGTTGTTGTAAAAACCTGATTAACCCTTCGCATAAGAACGGCGAAAAACAAAGACAGCTTTTCTAGACTGAAGACGGGTCAAAGGGCAACAACGAAAAAAAAAAGTTAAAAAAAAAAACCCAGTTAAAGAGAGTAATAAAGAAGAGGAAACAGCCGGGATTACGAATTACCTCCTCTCGTCAGCGTTTCGCCCACTCAGCACACCCTTCCGATGATGTCCCGGTTCATTTCTGCGGTGGGGGTGTTTGGGTTGAGCTTGACGCCCATCTCCTGCGTAACCCAAGGATGCGCCACTGCGCAGGACGATGAAGCGAAGGCGATGCGTTTGCGAGCGTCTTTTGTCGAGGGGCAGCTGGGATTTGCTTGGTTAATCCGCGCAATGTGCAAAGCGCGCAGGACAACCGCGTCGCCCGCGCGACAGTGTAAATAAACGTGGGGAATGGGTTGTGTACTCCCGCGCGGAAACGCTTTGGTGGTGTAATGTTGGGGGATTTGTTTGGTTTCGGTTTTATTATAGTCCAGCCATCCCACGCGGCCTCCTTCAGGGCTGTCATTAGCAGTCCGTCCCCCAAAACAAACAGAGGAGACACACACGCACATAACGTCATTAACCAAATGCGCGCGCGCGCGTACACACACACACACACGCACACACGCACCACACACACTAACACCTTCTTTCTTCACTAAACGAACACGGTCACAAACCTATTTTGTCTTGTCCGCGATCTCGGCGTGTCTTTGGGGGAGGGGGGGGGGGGGGGGAAGGGATGGGGGGTGTGGTGTGTCGCTCAGCATGGTGATTTCGCGCACTATCCTCAATTGGCGCATCTGTCAGCTCTTTATTGCTCGATTAAAGAAGTCATCTATCGGAGAAAAGGGGAAAAAAATGTGAACTGTTCGCGTTTGCGCAAAGGTCACATAACCACACGAAACCTCTCCTATCATGGAAATCGATTTGTGACAACTCTTCAGTGACTGAAACCAGGCTGCAGTTTCATTCTGCACAGCAGAATCGTGGGTCGTGGTGGGGCAAGAGTTCTAGACAGAAACTTCGGGTTCGTCTGTTAGTTCCGCGATCTAGATTCGCGAACCAAGGATGCGTTCAAGTAAGCCGCCAATGAATTTCGAAAGGAATCCACGACAACAACATTGAGGACAATGAAAACGAAGAGCGAGCAAATCGTTCATCGCCCATCTTGCGCCGAATTCGAGAAGACAAGTGATCGCTCGTACTTCGTTTTCACTGGTCCTGAATGTTCTTTCTCTTGCCTAAGAGGTCGAAACCCGTTGTGTTTTGTCTCGTAGTTTGTTTGTTCCCGCTATATGGCGGATTCACTTCACATTCCTTTGAAAATGTGTTTCAATTTCCGCCTGCAGTCACGTCACTTTGAAACTAAGCACCAAGGGTTTGTGTTTGTTAACCCCGAAAAAAAAACGTTTAGGTTTAATAAGCCAGATGGGCGTGTACACGCTGCCCCCCCCCCCCCCCCCCCCCCCCCCCCCCCCCCCCCCCCACACACACACACACACCACCTTGTTTCTAATTTAATGTCTTCGTATCAGTTCCAGCGCTTGTTATTCGGCGCAGTTTTTGTTGTGTCTACTTTCCGTCCAGTGATGAGGCCGAAAGGGGAAAGCTTTGAAGGTTTAAGTTCCTACGGTGACGGTTGGAGCCAAAGCAACGAATCTCCTTGCTCTTCTTGTGCCTGTGTGTGTGTGTGTGTGTGTGTGTGCGCGCGCGACATGTGGATCGGTTTCTCTCCTTGTCGTTCTGTTTCCTTCCCTTTGGAAGGTGAACTCTCTCTCTCTCTCTCTCTCTCTCTCTCTATATATATATATATATATATTTGGATCTTCAAGCTAAACACTCTGGCATCACGTGGGCTCACTGTTTTGATGTGACAAGGAACACAATGACGTCATGAACTGACGTAAAACTAAACGAAAAGACATAATGACGTTGCGTTTGTTTACGAAGAAAAACAAGCATCAAAAATGACTTTTCGAGAATCTGAACTTCAAAACACATCGGACGTCCCTCCACACGATTGAAGGGCCTCATATGATACGCGCGCGCGCGCGCGCGCGCGCGCGCGTGTGTGTGTGTGTGTGTGTGTGTGTGTGTGTGTGTGTGTGTGTGTGAGTGCGTGTGTGTGTGTGTGTGTGTGTGTGTGTGTGAGAATTTGCAAGCGAAAAAGACAGACTATATCAGTCTGTAAATGTCTGACGAATCATTAGCATGTCAAATACTAAATCTATGACATTTTTTTTTCTTTTTTAAGAGAACTGTTAAGTGGACAGTTTTCCCTTTTATCAAAAACAGACTTTCACACAGTTACAAATGGAAAAACAGCATAATAGAGAAACAATAAGCCTCGTCCAGGATTTGCCAAAACAATACAGGGCATGATGATGGATGTTGGCAAAGGCGGAGCCGGCGTCAGTGTTTAAAAACCTGTTTGTTCCGATATATTTGTTGGGACAGAAGACTGCTTCATCCAGACAAAGCCTGCTCTTCATGACAGGCGTTCCTACTGTTTCGCCATGTGCATTTCGTAACTTACAATGTGCTCAGTTCTGAAGACGGTAACAATACTCAAGAGACGTGTGTGCGCTGAAACACATGATGCGCTTCGTAAGTTTATTACAAACTGTCTGGCGGTTTGTTCAACAAATAACGTATTTTCACGTTTAGACCGTGAATTTGCTTTCATGTCCTCTTTTTTCTCTCCAAGCTCCTATGGGCGTGATTTTTTTTTTTTTTTTTTTTTTTAACCAATAAGATGCGTGTGTACGTGCTCTGCTTGTGACCCAAGAGAACGCAGTGACAGCCCAGTTATGGCCCTTTGTGGTCGGCCGGGCTGTAAGCAGCATTGTCTCTCTCGATCTCTGTGACCCAAGAATATCGCATGTTACAATTCACTGTGAGGTTTTCTTGCGTCAGTGTGGTTGTCCAACAGTTTTCTCTTGACTCATGAAAGCCTACTTGTCTGTGCAGAAATAAAATGAAATAAAAAGCGCGAAAATGAAGGAATGTTTCCCTTACGAACGGTGCTAAAATGGGGTTGAGTCTCTTCTTTGTCTCCATTGTTCAGTCAGCTTTTCCAAACGCCTGAAGTCTTCACATTAAAAAAAAAATAAAAAAAAAAAAAAAAAAAAAAAAAACGTTCGGCTGATTTGTCCGTTCTGTATCGTTGTGTGTGTTTTCTTCGCTCGTCTTTTCACTTCAGTACACACACTGCGTTCATTGCCCGAAGGACGACACAGCTTAGCAAAGAGGTAATGGAATCTGTGTCAGCTGTTGGGCAGAAACCTGGGACACACAGGCCGGAACCTATCAGACTGGATCGATTTGTTGGAGCAGAACACAATCGGTAACTCTGGAGTGGAGCCGACCGGGGCCAAAATTCCCACCATGATAGTGACAGGGCTATGGTATGTGTCTGCTGGTGCTCGATCCTGCCATCTCTACTTCAGCAGAGTCACATCTAGGGTGTCACACCCAGTGGCCATTACACAATGGCATTTGCCAGGGAGCAATTACGTTCCTTCACGTCTTCATGCTAATCTGTACTTTTTTGTCCTGTCTCGGTTTGACTACTGTAACTCCCTCCTTGCCGGGTGTCCCCCAACGCTCGTCTCTAACCTTCCAAAAGTTCAGAACAATGCCGCCCGTCTGATCTCCCGCTCCTCTAGATCTGATCACATGTCACCAATTCTGTCATCCTTACACTGGCTCCCTATTCAGTCTCGCATTGACTTTAAAGTTCTCCTCCTGGTTTTCAAATCACTGAATAATCTGGCTCCCTCCTACCTCTCTGACCTCCTCCATCTGTATGTTCCGTCTCGCAACTTACGCTCATCCACCGATTCTCGTCTGCTTCGGCTTTCCTCCGCTCGCCTGAAAACTTCAGGCCAACGATCTTTCTCTTACCAGGCACCTGCTCTGTGGAATAGTCTCCCTTCTTCTCTGCGTAAACACGGACTCTTTAGAGACTTTTAAAACCTCCCTTAAGACACATCTTTTCCTCGGACTGATTAACGATTTCCACTTACCACTGTGCGCGTGTTTGCTGGTGCTGAACGCGCGCGTGTGTCTGTCTGCGTGTGTGAGGTGGTTTTTTTTTTTTCGGTGGTGTGTGTGTGTGTGTGTGTGTGTGTGTGTGTGTGTGTGTGTGTGTGTGTGTGCGCGCGCGCGCGCTTTGAATTAAAAATAGAATTTTATCATGATTTTCTGTAATATGCGCTTTGGGCTCTTGCGAGGTAAAGCGCTCTATAAATATCCTTCTACATTTTGACATTACATGGAATGCTCTGAGCGCGCCTGCACCCTATGTGAACAGAGCACAGGCTTCCAAGGGTGGTGCAGGATTGCTCCCAGCTGATTTGCTCGGCAGTTGAGGACAGTATTCCTCTGGATCCCATCCGCACTTTCGGGTGTATTGTTTTTCTTGTCTGCCTTTTGGCCGACTGTGGGGAAAGGTCCAGTGACGGTGAGGAAAGACTGATCGCTGGGAAAGTCCTGTTAACAGCAAGGTAGCCTGGGATTCTCTCCAGAGGGCACGTAAGACCTCACGGCCGAGTCTGGAGTTGTACTGTCTTCAACTGTCAGTGGAACAGCAACGAGTGTGGCTGTGGGATGCACATGGCAATTGCTTGACGGTGGCGCGTTTTTCGCCGGTGGGCTCTGCAGTCATGGCTGGTGCACCCATGGGAACGTTCCCGTGGAGGTTCTGTCGTGTCACATCCAGTAGCCATCACACAGTAGCATTTGCCAGGGAGGCATCATGTCCCCTGACGTCTTAATGGAATGCCCTGTGCGTGCCTGCACCCTCTGTGAACACAGCGCAGGCTTCCAAGGGTGGTGCAGGACTGCTCCCTGCTGGTTTGTTCAGGCAGCTGAGAATAGTACTTCTCTAAGTGTCGTCCGCACCTTCGGGTGTATCTTTCGATCAGCTGATAAATTGTGGATTGCAGCCGTAAATTCCCATCATGATAGTGACAGGCCAACGCCTGTTGGCGTTCCATCCTGCCACCTCTTCAGCAGCAGCCCGCGTGACACTCACGGCGTCTGGATGGAGGAGCTACAGTGTCACTGACAGCCTGTGTGAAAGGCCAAAGGTTGTAAGAGAGGACGTGTCATCACGGAGTTTGGAGGCGTGCTGAGCTTGGTGCGTGTATTCAAACACTCGCAGACTGAGAAGTAGGAATTTTAGTCCATAACATGGTGGCAGTAAGTATCTTCTCCAGTCCCAGTTTTCCTGAAACAGTTTCTAACGAAAGTACACGCGTTGAGTCTGCGGCGCCATTTTCCTAATATAACCCATTCTAATTAAAATACATGCTAAACTTTTCACGTGCCTTTTTTTTTTTCCCCGGAGAAAGAATATACGTAACTTTTGCAAAGTTATCTCTCCTCCGTTTCGTCTGATTTAGTAGGTGGCGCAAATGCGACACAATGGCCCTGTCTTCTCTTGGTTTATGACAGTGGTGGTAATCAAGCATGACATACAATTTAAAAAAGTAAAACAAACAAACGACAACGAGAGGAACGTGACGGCGCATCTGAAACATCAGTGGTTTTCCAGACCGCCATTATCTCACAGAGAGAGGGTGACAGTTTTTGTACTTAAACACAACGGTGATGTGAACCAAGCGAGCCCCCTCCTTTGAAGTGAGCACAGATAAGACTTTGGCCTCTCCACTACAGGCCAGCTCTTCTTCCCTAGTGTTTGTTCAGGGCTCCACATTCCGCAGCGTGGAGTGTGCGAGTGTTCTCCGTTTTGGATGAAAGTGTCAAGCATTGACGCATAAATCATAAGAAAGTGAACACGTGGGGCGTTAGTTCTCGCCCGTTTTCTCACCACCTACCGGGCTTGTTCAAACACACCCAACGCCCACGACGTCGTCTGCAAAACACACACACACACA
>JADBJO010010998.1:55000-62500 GCA_016801955.1 Conus betulinus
AGAGAAGCTAAAACCATCAGCGGAGAGGGAAAGAAGCTAAAACCATCAGCGGAGAGAGAGAGAGAGAAGCTAAACCCATCTGCGGAGAGAAAGAAGCTAAAAACCATCAGCGGAGAGAGAGAGCATCTAAACCATCAGCGGAGAGAAAGAAGCTAAAACCATCAGCGGAGAGAGAGAGAAGCTAAAACCATCAGTGGAGAGAGAGAAGCTAAAACCATCAGCGGAGAGGGAAAGAAGCTAAAACCATCAGCGGAGAGAGAGAGAGAGAAGCTAAAACCATCTGCGGAGAGAAAGAAGCTAAAACCATCAGCGGAGAGAGAGAAGAAGCTAAAACCATCAGTGGAGAGAGAGAGAGAAGCTAAAACCATCAGCGGGAGAGAAAGAAGCTAAAACCATCAGAGAGAGAGAGAGAGAGAAGCTAAAACCATCAGCGAGAGAGAGAGAAGCTAAAAACCATCAGCGGAGAGAAAAAAGAAGCTAAAACCATCAGCGGGGAGAGAAAGAAGCTAAAACCATCAGCGGAGAGAGAGAGAGAAGCTAAAACCATCAGCGGAGAGAGAGAGAAGCTAAAAACCCATCAGCGGAGAGAGAAAGAAGCTAAAACCATCAGCGAGAGAGAGAGCATCTAAAACCATCAGCATAGAGAAAGAAGCTAAAACCATCAGCGTAGAGAGAGAGAAAGCTAAAACCATCAGCGGAGAGAGAGAAGCTAAAACCATCAGTGGCGAGAGAGAGAGAAGCTAAAACCATCAGCGGAGAGGGAGAGAAGCTAAAACCATCAGCGGAGAGAGAGAGAAGCTAAAACCATCTGCGAGAGAGAAAGAAGCTAAAACCATCAGCGGAGAGAAAGAAGCTAAAAAACCATCAGCGGAGAGAGAGAGAGAAGCTAAAACCATCTGCGGAGAGAGAGAGAGAAGCTAAAACCATCAGCGGAGAGAGAGAGAGAAGCTAAAACCATCAGCAGAGAGAAAGAAGCTAAAAAACCATCAGCGGAGAGAAAGAAGCTAAAACCATCTGCGGAGAGAAAGAAGAAGCTAAAACCATCAGCGGAGAGAGAGAAGCTAAAAGCATCAGCCGAGAGACAGAAGCTAAAACGATCAGCGCAGAGAGAAAGAAGATAAAACCATCAGCGCAGAGAGAAAGAAGCTAAAACCATCAGCAGAGAGAAAGAAGCTAAAACCATCAGCGGAGAGAGAGAGAGAAGCTAAAACCATCAGCCGAGAGACAGAGAAGAGAAGCTAAAACCATCAGCGGAGAGAGAGAAGCTTAAACCATCAGCGGAGAGAGAGAAGAAGCTAAAACCATCAGCAGAGAGAAAGAAGCTGAAACCATCAGCGGAGAGACAGAGAAGCTAAAAACCATCAGCCGAGAGACAGAGAAGCTAAAACCATCAGCGGAGAGAGAGAGAAGCTTAAACCATCAGCGGAGAGAGAGAAGCTAAAACCATCAGCAGAGAGACAGAAGCTAAAACCATCAGCGAGAGACAGAGAAGCTAAAACCATCAGCGTAGAGAGAAAGAAGCTAAAACCATCAGCGGAGAGAGAGAAGCTAAAACCATCAGAGAGAGAGAGAGAGAAGCTAAACCATCAGCAGAGAGAGAGAGAAAGAAGCTAAAACCATCAGCGTAGAGAGAGAGAAAGCTAAAACCATCAGCGGAGAGAGAGAGAGAAGCTAAACCATCAGCAGAGAGAGAGAAAGAAGCTAAAACCATCAGCGGAGAGAGACAGAAGCTAAAACCATCTGCAGAGAGGAAGAAGCTAAAAAACCATCAGCAGAGAGAAAGAAGCGAACAGAGCACAACGTAGGAGCACCGGGGACTCCCAAGTCCAAAGCGGCGAAAGCACGTCATTGTGAACGCGGCAGCCAGTACCCAAAGAGAGGAGAAGAACAGGCGACTGCACCGTCTGCAGCTCAACACTATACCTCAATAAGCCTCGCGCCGGTCATAACGTGTTCTGTTTGCTAAGGCCACGGGTCCAATAAAGACGTAACGAACGTGGCGTCTTCGGATGCCCCGTGCACAGAGGCCACACACCACAATTAGGATTTTACACTAAAACACTACATAATCCATGTAAGCGTTTTGAGGCCTGCCATAAATTTGAGCCCAGCATTTTATGGTAAACTGATCATTTGATCAAAAGAATAACTCCCCACCAATCTTGGTTTTTTTTTTTTTTTTTTTTTTTGGGGGGGGGGGGGGGGGGGGGGGGGGGGGGGGGGGGGGGGGGGGGGGGGGGGGGGGGGGGGGGGGGGGGGGGGGGGGGGGGGGGGGGGGGGGGGGGGCGGGGGGGGGGGGGGGGGGGGGGGGGGGGGGGGGGGGGGGGGGGGGGGGGGGGGGGGGGGGGGGGGGGGGGGGATCTTCACCGATGAAATCACAGTCTTCAAATACACGACCTTCCCCCCTTGGTTGACACACATTTCAGGCCTTCGCACTCACCAGTGACCCTACCTTTGCGCCAGCTTCAAGAGCAAAAAAAAAAAATTATCCCATTCCCCTGTCTGCTTGGAACCACCTGGCTTGTACTTTGATGGCCATATGAAGTCAAATGAGGAGAACCAGCTTTCAGACATAATAAACAAGTCTCAAAACAATGCAGCTGCGCCAGTCTATAAACACTCGACTCCTTAAGCCAGGCTTCGGCGCATTAATGTTTGGTGTGCGGCCAGCAGCCCTTAACCAAGGAAATGGCGGCGAGCCAAGGAGGGGGAGAGGAGTCGTGCATCTCTCTGGGCCTGTTCCCTAACGACGCGGACGTTCATGTTCGTGCCCAGGTAGTTTATGGCCCAGCCCACGTCGGTGGCTACAACAGGGAGCAGGACTATAAGCCCGCACAAACGCTGCAAACTTCCAAGATGAAACGACGTTAACGACTGTCACCGCAACGACAAGTCCTTCCATGACACAGAGAACTGTAATGCCTCCCCTTCCTCTGCCACCCCCCACCCCCTCCACCCCCTCACAAAAAAGCTAAGCAAAGCAAAACACAACACAACAAAATAAAACAAGGTAATAAGCCCCAGGAGATGCACGTGGCCAAAACCATTTTACCCCCCGTGTATTGGGTCATTTCTACCTTTGCATGGAGGTGGGACAGCGGTTCGGGGGAGGGGAGGGGGGCATTAAAAACAAGACTTAGGACCGTTATGAATACCAAATTGTGATGGTTTTCAAATCCCCTTCTGTAAAAAAAAAAAAAAAGGAAGAAACGGCCCCCAAAATAGTATTATATTACCCCACTGTCTGGAAAAAAGGCATGAACGAACAAAAGTGTCCTTTAAAGTGCAGGAAAGAACGCCGACAGGCTCGTTAGAAAACGATGAAATATCGGAAGGAAGCTTGGAAGCAGAAACCGACAGAAACGACAGAGCAGGAAGTAGAAAAGTAGGAAGTACAAAAGTACAGAAAAATATAAAGCTCGTCACCCTGACTATCCACAGGAAATGTGAAACATCCAAGTAAGTATACCAACCAACAAAGGGCAATGAGGGTGGAGGGGGGTAAAGGGATGGAGAGGGGATATTTCTTCACGGCTTGTCCTCGTACGCAGGCATCACGCCCCATCTATCACACTCGGCGGCTTATCGTCCGAGGCGAGATACATCCCAGACCATTATCATCCAAGGTGAGATGCTTTACGCTGTCTGCCCCCCATCTCCATATTGCGCAGTGGAGATACCCGAAGACGTACGTCAGTAGAGGCGCATGCAACGCCCGTGTGATACACACGTGGTCGTCTTCCTCGCCAGAAGGTGATAGAAGGGATGAGTGATGATCCCAGAAAAGAATAAACAAACCCCAACCAGATTGGACACCACTAGCAGAAGACATGTCGTAGCAGCTTTCCCGAGTAACGTCCCATGGGTGTGTCGGATCCCGACAGTTGTCTGCTGACCGAAAAGAGGAGTTTCCGTTTCCCTGTGGACCAGCCGGCCGCACGATCCTTCCAGAGCTGTTACTACGAAGTTGTACTGCAAGATAATCATTTCTCTCAACTGGAACAACTGGGCACAATGCACACTATGAACAGCCATCTGTAACACACTGATTTCAGCGGCAGTAATCGAGACAGGTATCACTGGAGTGCGTCAGTTCTTCCGCATAGTTTGTCGCGATCAGAGAACAAATGCGTATTGGAAATTAACGAAACAAAAACAAAGCACTTACAAAATAACACACAAAAACCCGCATGTTGTGACCCTAACAAACAAAACGAGATGGTGCATAAAAGAAGGAAAACAATGAACAATAGAGAGAGAGAGAGAGAGAGAGAGAGAGAGAGAGAGAGAGAGAGAGAGAGAGACAGACAGACAGACAGACAGACAGACAGACAGAGGGTCATTAAAGAAGGAAAGTGAAGCAAAGAAACGAAGGAAATGGAAACAAAAACAAAACAAAACAAAACAAAACAAAAAAGTTAAGGAAAGAAATCAGGAAAGAGAAAGACAGAAAACAACGGTACGTTTCAATGAAATACACTTGTTGATGGACAACTCCCAGAGAAGTCGAACCCAGTATTGGCATTGGCAACAATGTGAAACTTATAACCACCAGATCAGATTAAGCAACGTGTGCGCTTTCTTTACCAGACCTATAGAAAAACTCCACAGTTAAGCAACATTAAAACACACACACACACACACACACACACACACACACACACACACACACACCTTGCCTGTGACCTTTCATGACCCTTCATGACCCATGGAGAGCAACTCACAGATCGACAGAGGAGTTCGCTGGTGAGGTGGCCTGCTGTAGAGATCAGTCGTCCAAAAATTAATTGCCAAGAGAGAAGAATTCGCCGGTCACGGGAGGTGACGCTCGTCTTGCAACAATCGTCGTTTGATTAACCTCCCCTACATGCCGACGTCATGGTTACCGAAAGCGCTTCCTGCACGATAATGGGAGAGCAATTCCCATGATCATTATCAGGCGCGAACACAGTGGTGTTAAAACGCCCCGTCATTGTAACACAGTGTTCTCCCAGTGTGCCGCCCTTCCTTCTCAATGCAGCGGAATGCCGTCGTGACGAAAGTGTTTCTTGAACACTCACAATCCTGAATAAGACAGACAGGCAGACAAACGCTCGCGCTCGCTTAGTCCTGTCTTTTTCACGGGGAAAATAAATATTGACGCAGGCCTACTGAGCCGGCAGATGAACACAACAAAACACTGAAACTTGCAACGAACATAGATCTGCTAGCCTCCTTCCCAGGCAGAACAAGTACAAATAAACAAAGAACGGAAATAAGCATAGCGGTGGAGGAGAGGGGGGGGGGGGGGGGGGGGGGGGGGGGGGGGGGGGGGGGGAGAGTAAGGATGCATGTATACGAATTATCAGACATTCTGAAAATGATTAATGGGGCAGGGTGAAGAGAAACAGGAGAGATGGCATGAAAAGGACTGATAAATCCTTCACCGATAGCAATGTGAATCACCGAGTTCCATGTTTTGAACAGAAACATTTGTCCTCCACTTCACACCACCCAATCAACCCCCCCCCCCCCCCCCCGCTCCATTTGTGGCACTGGAAACACCACAAAAAATGATATGAGGTGTTCTAGGCGAGATAGCATGGGGGGGGGGGGGGGGGGGGGGGGGGGGACTGACTGCCTCAGTCGCTGTGAACCATTACCACTGAAGAGCTCTCACCCAGAAGACCACAGTGAACTCTGGTCTGGCGTGAACACAGGGCTGTGTTCAACGCGCACGACTCCACGATTCCCATGGCGGGTCAGTGAACACAGGGCTGTGTTCAACGCGCACGACTCCACGATTCCCATGGCGGTCAGTGAACACAGGGCTGTGTTCAACGCGCACGACTCCACCATTCCCATGGCGGTCAGTGAACACAGGGCTGTGTTCAACTGTCCGCACAAACTCCACCATTCCCATGGCGGTCAGTGAAGGATTGAACAGGAACATGACGACATCGTCTTACCATCTCGTCTCGGCTGTTTTACACTCCCAGGCCCAACTCCGGTAAGTCATTTTCATAGTGATCGAAGATGGCTCACCTGTCCGTTCGTGTTAGAAATACACTGTCCTGTTCATTTACACACACACACACACACACACACACACACACACACACACACACACACACACACACACACACACACACACACCAAGTGCCGCACTCTTTGTGCCTGGCATACAACCTGTCCGTCCGTGTTAGAAATACATGCAGGTGTATGGATAGTTTGTACACACACACACACACACACACACACACACACACACACACACACACACAAACACACACACACACACACACACACAGTGCCGCACTCTTTGTGCCTGGCATACAACCTGTCCGTCCGTGTTAGAAATACATGCAGGTGTATGGATAGTTTGTACACACACACACACACACACACACACACACACACACACACACACACACACACACACACACACAGGGCAGACAGACAGGCAAAAAGGCAGACGTTAAACTGTGAAAACAGATAACAGAAGAAAGTACAGACAGACAAAAAAGATAGACAGACAGACAGACAGAAAGACAGACAGAGGTATAAGAAAAACTGATGAAGAATGAGAGAGGGTGGGGAGGGACGAAGTAAACTGGGAAGATATGTGGAAGAAGTAAAAGAAAGAAAGATGTACATTACACACACACACACACACACACACACACACACACACACACACACTCGCACGCACGCACGCACGCACGAAACACACACACACAAACACACACCACACACACACACACACACCACACACACGCTCTCTCTCTCTCTCTCTCTCTCTCTCTCTATCTCTCTCTCTCTCTCTCTCTGCGCGCCTTTCCCCCAGAGCATTCCCTCCCACACACGGAGGTCTGTGGCTTGGCGGCCCAAGGGCAGTGAAGCGGAACGCGCCGAGCGAAAAAGCAGACAATACCTGCCTGTCATAACCATCCCGCCGCCGCCCGACCAGCGCTCTGCCCTCTCTGCTTCTTCTCACCTGCGATTCTCACACCTCGTGATGCCGCCGTTCCACCCACCAGGGCGCTTCTTCTGTCAGGCCTTCTTCCGTTTCTGTCTTCTTCCTCGTCTTCTTCGTCTTCGTCTTCTTCTTCTTCTTCTTCTTTCGGCTCGTTGCGGAACGCTTTGTCAGTCCCCCGCAGTTACTCGTATCACCATAAACAGAAGGACTGGACTGGACTGCTAAGCAGTTTTGTTTGGGGCAGTGGAGCAGGGAGACTGGATGACAACGGGATGCTTCATTACATTGTAGGAGGAACTTACGCGGGAACACTGGTAGTATGTGGTTGAGATGTTCGTTTCCTCTGTGCGAAATGGAAGTACAGTTCTGGTTAGAAGGAATCAGATGTGTAAAGAGCCGAAATCAAAAGGAATCAGATGTGCAAACAGCAGAAATCAAAAGGAATCAGATGTGTAAACAGCAGAAAGTAAACAACAGAAATCAAAAGGAATCAGATGTGTAAACAACAGAAATCAAAAGGAATCAGATGTGTAAGCCGAAAT